>SJYX01021874.1:167060-185576 GCA_006410675.1 Oreotragus oreotragus
GGCAATCTTGATTCCAGCTTGTGTTTCTTCCAGTCCAGTGTTTCTCATGATGTCCTCTGCATATAAGTTAAATAAGCAGGGTGACAATATACAGCTTTGACATACTCCTTTTCCTATTTAGAACCAGTCTGTTGTGCCATGTCCAGTTCTAACTGTTGCTTCCTGACCTGCATACAGATTTCTCAAGAGGCAGGTTAGGTGGTCTGGTATTCCCATCTCTTTCAGAATTTTCCACAGTTTATTGTGATCCACACAGTCAAAGGCTTTGGCATAATCAATAAAGCAGAAATAGATGTTTTTCTGGAACTCTCTTGCTTTTTCCATGATCCAGTGGATGTTGGCAATTTTATCTCTGGTTACTTTTTTAAGAGCTTTCAAATATATTATACAGTACTGTTAACTACAGCTACTGTGCTGTACTTATTCATCTTATAACTGGCAGTGTACCCTTTGATCGACATCTCATTTTCCCACCTTCCAGCCCATTCTACTCTTTTCTTTAAATTTATTTTTTAATTGGAGATGGTTGCTTTTCAATGTTGTGTTGGTTTCTGCCACACAATAGAACAACATGAATCAACATGAATCAGTGGCGGCTGTACGTAAATCCCTTCCCTCTTGAGTCTTCCTCCCCCCACCCCGACTCTGCCCTTCTGAGCCATCACAGAGCACCCGGCTGGGCAATTCTTTTCTTCTTTCTATAAAGTGTTTTAGAGTGGACATGTGAGTGATATCTTACAGCATTTGCTTTTCTCTGGTCATTTTCCTTAGCATAATGCCCTCGAGGTCTATTCATGTTGCACATGCTGCTGCTGCTGCTAAGTCACTTCAGTCTTATTCTGATGGAGGATAAACCTACGGCCTCCTATTAGACTTAGGATGGGTGAATCTGTTGACTGTACACACCAGAAAAGAAGATTTTACCTGTCTCTAGAGAGGCAGCACCTTCCTGACTGTAGCGCTGTACCTTCCCTGCTTGGTGTAATGCCCACTCCCAGAATCTGTGCAGGGTCCTGGAGAAAGATCTAAGCACAGTGCCCACTGTCTTTCTCTCCAGCCAATACTTTTACCCAGCTTTCTCCGCAGTACTAAGTCCTCCATTCACTCTCCATTTACTGCAAGTAGTTACCATTTCAGTCTATTATTGTCTCTGCTTGCATTCTTTTGCTTGTGGTTTTTACTATTTTTTACTCCTTTATTTTTATTTAAATGAGTCTTGAGGAGAAAACTGAAATGAAAACCATGTGTTTAGTCTTTATATAATCAGAAGGCTACTGGAATCATTACAAACATACAAAATAAAAATTTTAAAGATAGCTCACTATGTTATTCCAGATATACCAAGGACATATGATCACTAACCTAGACATACACTTAATTTACGCAAAACCAAAATTTGATCTGAACATTCGTGTTATTAAACACCATGTTTCCTAAACTGTATAATTTGTATAATTCTCTATCCCTAAAAGTGCTGTAGTAAATAAAGAATGATTTCCTAGTTGTCTAACATTGACAATATATCCTTTTCCTATGATATCATTTAACATGAGATCTTATGAAAGTCTAAGAAAGCTGAATTTAGGGATGTTGGAGCCCATACACATCATAAAGAGGAGAAACCCTTCCACCCTTGGCTTACCTCCAAGTCTGTCTTTTCATTCAAGGAAAAATGAAAGTGAAATGATACAACAAAGGATGTCTTTAGATCCCTGGGCACACAATGGGTCTTTCTCAATATTTTCCAATATTTAAACTTCTTTTTAATTGTCTTTTCCCATTTTCCCTTTTGGGGAATGCTCCACCATACGCAGTACACACATCCTACTAAGAATATTAAATGAATCAGATCTTCTTCCTTTTCCCCTTCCTGTTTCACTCAGGCACATTCCCAACCTCAGGGTTTTGGGAAAGATCATGCAGGTTGTACCCTGTTTGTAAGAACACCCTGCCAGGAATGTCAATGGGGACTGAAAATCAGCTGGGATCTGCTTGCCAAGCCTAGTATCTGTGGGACTGCTTCTCCCTGGAGGTGATGCCATATTCTAATTCACACAAAAGTTCAGTTTGAACTAACAGAAGTTGTGGTCATTCAGATCTTCCTCCTGGGGCTTTGCATCTAAAAATGCCCTCGTAAGCACCTCAGCTGTAGCAGATTGTGGATCAGACAGATTCTACAGCATCACTTTTGATGTGATTTCTACTGCCCAGCCCTCAAATATTCTGGGATCTTATCACTTCTCTACACTTGCCTCCCATTAATATTGTGAGGCCGCATAAATAACAACTCAGCAAATTTCAGTTCAGGTAAAGAAGCCAGAGTAGAAGATGATCACTTAAAACCAAGACTGATACAGAGGATGTGCAAATGCATGGATGAGATAGTAGTACCTGTTTGTTGGGGTTCGTTTATTGTTGTTTGTTTTGAGGAGGGGTTAATATTGTGAGGCCGCATAAATAACAACTCAGCAAATTTCAGTTCAGGTAAAGAAGCCAGAGTAGAAGATGATCACTTAAAACCAAGACTGATACAGAGGATGTGCAAATGCATGGATGAGATAGTAGTACCTGTTTGTTGGGGTTCGTTTATTGTTGTTTGTTTTGAGGAGGGGTGGTTGATGGTGCAGTGTGAGAGGAAATGAGGAGGGTAGGGATATGAAGCAGAAAGGGAGGTTGGTAAATTATTGAAAAATGTTAGCTCTGGTTCTTTGTTTTATTCTGTCAAAGACTTTCCCACCACCATCTCCCTACTTGCCTGCCCCTTACCCCAGCTCTCTGACATGCAGCCTAGTGACAAAAGTGTGAGCTACCTAGCGCTTTGGGCATAAAGAAATTGCTCTGGTTGGCTTTATCCTGGGGATGGCTCTGTCAACACCAATAAGAGCCGACAATAGTAATGGGAGTGTACAAGAGGATGGGGGCATCAAAGCAAAGAACCATCTTCAGCTTGAAACAAGGTCACTTGCTTTAGTGTGGGGGCTGGGTGGGAAGGAGAATCAGACCACATGTTTTTTAAATGATCAAGAAACCAAATAGTGGTGCTTTAAAAAAAAAAAAAAAAAACTGTTTTTTGGCAGAACTCGGTAAAATCAGTGTTTGCAAAGTGAAATGTAAGAAAATAATCAAAAGCCAAAGTTTTTTCCTTAAGTCTGAGACACCACAGGAACTGGAGAGCCTGGTAAAAGTGAGCCATTTTACCAAATACTTATGTTATATTATTAATTCCAGTGCAGAGTGTCCAAAAAGGAGAGAAAAAGATTTCAAATGAGCAGTCTTAAAAGCAGTGTGAGCTTGGTTTCCTTGGTTGTGTTACCCATAAAGGAAAGAGCAGATAAGCAAATTCAATTTGGAAAATAATGACCCATATTATGAACTGGGACCCATGTGACAAGCTGTTGATACAAAATACAGCACCAAGTCTGTATCATAAAGCCTTATGCAATTGGAACCTTTCAAAATGATAGAGTACCTGCTGTTTCGTTTTGTTGGCTTTTTTCTTCCTATTCTGTGAGCCTCACTGGGCAATAACGTACACCAAGGAATTTATTAAGAAAAAAAATATTTTGAAGTAGATGTAACGATTAAAAGATATTTTAAAGTAGATGTGAGAAAATGAAAGGATGATGACTGTGGAAGTAGTGAAGGGTGAGGTGTGTATAGTTCAATATGTAAGGAGTCTCTCTGATTGGCACTTCATTAATTGCAGTTGGAAGATCCTCTGGTAATTCACACAGAGACTAGACTGAAGGTTTCTTGGCATCATTCACTTCACTGTAAGCCATTTGTGGTCCTGCTGATGACACATATGAAGTTAGCTAAGTAAATCAATTCAGAAGATGTTCAGAAAAATGCACTGGTGGATCAAGTGAGAATGAAACTGATGACCTAAAATATACAGTGGTGCATTCTGCTGAGGCCTAAATTTGAATCGAGGGGTCTAAAGTAGAGAGCCCAGAGAGTCATTTGGTACATTTTTGTTGTTCTTTCCATATCTTTAAATAAATAGTACCTCTTGCCTTTACATAAAATCAAGATTTTGTTTCACCCCAGGAAAACAGCTGGATGGTAACTGCCTATGTTTAGAGAATAAATTTTAGAATGATGGAATGTCACTTTGGGATCCTTTGGGAGTAGTTCAAAGAGATAAGTTGTTATCCTTTAGTTAAAACAGAGGACAGATTTTGCACCAAATTTTAAGAATATGCTTGTGTTTGACTTAAAATGTTGGCTCCCAGACTTCCCTGGTGGTCCAGTGCTAATGAATCCACCTGCCAATGAAGGGGACACAGGTTCGATCCCTGGTGCAGGAAGATTCCTCATACTGAGAGGCAGCTAAGCTCTTGAGCCACAACTCCTGAGTGTGCGCTCTGGAGCCCACAAGCTGCAGCTTCTGAAGTCCACACATTTTAGAGCCTCTGCTCCACAACAAGGTAAACAATCGCAGTGAGAAGCCCGCACACTGCAACTAGAGTAGCCCCTGCTTGCCACAACTAGAGAAAGCCCATGTGCAGCTACGAAGACCCGGCAGCCAAAAGCAAATACATAAAAATAAAATTAAAGTAAAATATTGGCTCCTTGGTCAGCACAACATGCATATCGCAGAAGGAGAAGCACCAAAACACAGGTAACTGTCCTCGTCAGAGGAACTTCAGTAGGAGCCTTACAAGGAACCCACCTGGGAGACACGGAATATCTACTGTGAATCCCACATTGAGAGTCACAAAAGCTGTTGCTCTTATTTGTAGGTTTAATTTGCAGAGTCACTGCTTCTCACATGAGCAGCTTCCAGGAAATATACTCTAATGTTGAGCAGCTCCAAGCGGTTCATTACTAAACAGGGATTAATAATTTGTCAGAGCAGTTGTAGGTAGGTCATCTTTGAGAGTGATAAAATGTTTGGTCTTTTATTAGAAATGGTTCAGAAAATAAAAGACAAGAGCTGGTTCTGTTGGTCACCTACCTTCTTCATGAAAGAAGGTAAGACAGAGTGCACTATGGAATGCAGTAGTAGCTGCCCTCAGAGATGTAATGAATCACATTCACAGCAATGTTGGAAATAAAGAAATAAGAAAACAGAGTGTTATTTGTTCATTGAGAGACTTTCCTGTAGTCTTAGGCTGTGATCACTTTGCACATCAAGGGGAAATCACAGCGTAAACAAGGCTTGAAAGGGAATTTGTCAGCTGCTTTTGGGATCTGTTGGATTTTAGGTACACAGAGGCATCAGAACTCACAGATTTGATTTTTGCCAGCTAGCCCCTCACCCAGCATTCCAGCTGGAACCCTGAACTAGCTATTTAATATCTCTGAGCCTCATTGCTTCATCAGTGATACAGGGCTCAAAACACATATTCCTTACAGAGGTGCTCACACTGTTAAAAAGAAATAGGGACTTCCCTGGTGGTCCAGTGGCTGGGATTCTTCACTCCCAATGCTAGGGGCCTGGATTCAACCCCTGGTCATGGAACTGGATCCCACATGCTGCAACAAAAAAGACCCCCCATGCTGCAATGAAGATTGAACATCCCATGTGCAGCAGCTGAGACCTGGCACAGCCAAATAAATAAATAAACAAAAAAATTTTTAAAGAAAATAATATCCAAGAAACTTCCTTATGATCTCTATTTTACCATTAAAAAATAACAAACTATGACTATTTCATGATGAATCCATATGCCAACTTCAAACTCTTCCAATCTGTTCCCCCAACAAATTTATCGACAATGCCTATTAGGTCATTTTCAGCTAACTTAGTCCTAGTTATTCTTTTGATAGTCAATGCAAAACTACTGCTTTGATGAGCACAGCTGTATAATTCACACAACCATTGACTTTTCCCCCAGTTAGCCCTAATAGAATTGATTACGTCCATTGAAAAAGAGTCTCGCATTTCTTCATCACGGGTGCTTTGTCTGTTTCCTGCCATCTCAGCTAATTCCTGAAAAATAAAATATGTTCTAGAAGTCTTTTCTTTTTCTTATACTTTGTGGTAAGAAAAAAAAAAATAGCCTCCCAAAGATGCCCCTGGCTTAATCCCTGGAAACTGTGAACATGTTACTTTACATGGCAAGAAGCGCTTTGTAGATGTGATTAAGTTAAGCTACTTGACATGGTGAGAATATCCTGGACTTGGCAAGTGAGTTCATTGTGACTTACAGGAGCCTTGTAATAGGGAGGCAAGAGAGTCCAACTCAGAGAAGCAGTGGGGCAACGGTGGCAGAGACTGGAGCCATGTGGAGCCAAGAGCCAAGGAATGTGGGCAGCTTCGAGAAGCTGGAAAAGGCAAAGAAACGGATTTGCTCCAGCACCTCCAGAAGGAATGCATCTCTGCTGACCCATTTTCCTCCCTCTAGAACTCTAAGTGAATCAGTTGACATGCTTTAAGCCACTAAATTGTTGGTAATTTATCGCAGCAGCAATAGGAAACTAACACAGCTATTTTTAGGAGTTAATTTGTACTTATTGGTGGAGGGGTGTTGGTGTTGCTGGTATAGGTTTTATCATTGAGACAGGAAACCAAAAACAAAGAAAATGTCAGTCAACCAAACCAAGAGCAGCCATCAGGGCTTCTCTATCCCACATAGGTTATAACAATTAGCAGGAAGTTGGCAATTTAGAGACTCAAAGAACCTCAAAATTAATAAATGCCATACTGAAATAGTTGCTAAAATATTATCAGCTGAGAAATTTAGGGAAGGATGTAAATGGTGTGTAAATACTGTGAACTCTAAGTTATTCAAATCTTAATTTTTTTTTTTTTTACTATATACTGCTTCCATTTATACCAGGCCAATCATTTCCCATTTAAATCTTCCAGCAACTCTGGAAACCTATGTGGTTAATATTCTCCATCCTAACGGGGAAATTGTGGCTGAGACAAAACAAGTTATGTAACTTAGCCACAGAGCTCATAAGTACTAAGTTCCCAGTAGAGCCCTAATTACAGCAAGTTGAAATTGTACTTTTAGAATGTCAGTCATTTCCTTGTCTTTGGGAAAAAAGATACTTAAAAAAAAATTTTGTGACCCCTGCTACATATGAGACACTTAATTTGCTGGTGAGATAAATAGATGACATAGCTATTCTGTGATTAATTCTTAGGTTGAAAAACAAACAATTCACTGGGTTTGAATTCCCTGCTATCGAATCTCATCTGATAAGTTCCAACACTTTGACTGTACTCCATGATACCTATGGAAATATACAAAGAGCTTTGTTAAGATTCTTTTTAATGAATCACTTAATATACAATAAAATGTGTAGCTATTTAGTTTAAAATGCATTTCTGGTTTAGTCAGAAGTCACTATTCGGTCAAATAATGCAATAATAATGACACCAAGAAGAAAACAAAGTAATAGAGTTTATTTAACAATGTGGTAAGAAATTCACAGGAGTTAAATTTTTAATCAAAAACATTCAATAAAAGTAGAATTGCTCCTGAAAGCCGGGCCGCACTTTTGGTAGGTTAGCTAGACAGATTCCACAAACATTTGTCTAAGCCATTATCTGGAAAATCACTTTCAACCCTAATACAATGAAAATATATTATCCATGCTAATAACAATGTCCCATCTGTTTAAGCACTTTACATCCTACTGAAAGCCATACCTGCAGAAAGCCTTATGGCTCTGAATTTAAAAACAGTTGCAAGTTGAATGCATGTGGCAGAGTTACCTGGTAAACAGGCCCTAGGAGCTTCCTGTTAAAGGGCTTCTTTGGTACTGTGAGCTGATCTTCCAGAATAAACTACTGGAATCAGCCAGCAGCAAATTTTATAGGGCCATTCATTATGTCTAACCACGGATAAGTGACCACTCAGTTCTAATGTATTTTATTTTACTTTTAAAAAAAAAAAAAAAAAACTGTTTTTTGGCAGAACTCGGTAAAATCAGTGTTTGCAAAGTGAAATGTAAGAAAATAATCAAAAGCCAAAGTTTTTTCCTTAAGTCTGAGACACCACAGGAACTGGAGAGCCTGGTAAAAGTGAGCCATTTTACCAAATACTTATGTTATATTATTAATTCCAGTGCAGAGTGTCCAAAAAGGAGAGAAAAAGATTTCAAATGAGCAGTCTTAAAAGCAGTGTGAGCTTGGTTTCCTTGGTTGTGTTACCCATAAAGGAAAGAGCAGATAAGCAAATTCAATTTGGAAAATAATGACCCATATTATGAACTGGGACCCATGTGACAAGCTGTTGATACAAAATACAGCACCAAGTCTGTATCATAAAGCCTTATGCAATTGGAACCTTTCAAAATGATAGAGTACCTGCTGTTTCGTTTTGTTGGCTTTTTTCTTCCTATTCTGTGAGCCTCACTGGGCAATAACGTACACCAAGGAATTTATTAAGAAAAAAAATATTTTGAAGTAGATGTAACGATTAAAAGATATTTTAAAGTAGATGTGAGAAAATGAAAGGATGATGACTGTGGAAGTAGTGAAGGGTGAGGTGTGTATAGTTCAATATGTAAGGAGTCTCTCTGATTGGCACTTCATTAATTGCAGTTGGAAGATCCTCTGGTAATTCACACAGAGACTAGACTGAAGGTTTCTTGGCATCATTCACTTCACTGTAAGCCATTTGTGGTCCTGCTGATGACACATATGAAGTTAGCTAAGTAAATCAATTCAGAAGATGTTCAGAAAAATGCACTGGTGGATCAAGTGAGAATGAAACTGATGACCTAAAATATACAGTGGTGCATTCTGCTGAGGCCTAAATTTGAATCGAGGGGTCTAAAGTAGAGAGCCCAGAGAGTCATTTGGTACATTTTTGTTGTTCTTTCCATATCTTTAAATAAATAGTACCTCTTGCCTTTACATAAAATCAAGATTTTGTTTCACCCCAGGAAAACAGCTGGATGGTAACTGCCTATGTTTAGAGAATAAATTTTAGAATGATGGAATGTCACTTTGGGATCCTTTGGGAGTAGTTCAAAGAGATAAGTTGTTATCCTTTAGTTAAAACAGAGGACAGATTTTGCACCAAATTTTAAGAATATGCTTGTGTTTGACTTAAAATGTTGGCTCCCAGACTTCCCTGGTGGTCCAGTGCTAATGAATCCACCTGCCAATGAAGGGGACACAGGTTCGATCCCTGGTGCAGGAAGATTCCTCATACTGAGAGGCAGCTAAGCTCTTGAGCCACAACTCCTGAGTGTGCGCTCTGGAGCCCACAAGCTGCAGCTTCTGAAGTCCACACATTTTAGAGCCTCTGCTCCACAACAAGGTAAACAATCGCAGTGAGAAGCCCGCACACTGCAACTAGAGTAGCCCCTGCTTGCCACAACTAGAGAAAGCCCATGTGCAGCTACGAAGACCCGGCAGCCAAAAGCAAATACATAAAAATAAAATTAAAGTAAAATATTGGCTCCTTGGTCAGCACAACATGCATATCGCAGAAGGAGAAGCACCAAAACACAGGTAACTGTCCTCGTCAGAGGAACTTCAGTAGGAGCCTTACAAGGAACCCACCTGGGAGACACGGAATATCTACTGTGAATCCCACATTGAGAGTCACAAAAGCTGTTGCTCTTATTTGTAGGTTTAATTTGCAGAGTCACTGCTTCTCACATGAGCAGCTTCCAGGAAATATACTCTAATGTTGAGCAGCTCCAAGCGGTTCATTACTAAACAGGGATTAATAATTTGTCAGAGCAGTTGTAGGTAGGTCATCTTTGAGAGTGATAAAATGTTTGGTCTTTTATTAGAAATGGTTCAGAAAATAAAAGACAAGAGCTGGTTCTGTTGGTCACCTACCTTCTTCATGAAAGAAGGTAAGATAGAGTGCACTATGGAATGCAGTAGTAGCTGCCCTCAGAGATGTAATGAATCACATTCACAGCAATGTTGGAAATAAAGAAATAAGAAAACAGAGTGTTATTTGTTCATTGAGAGACTTTCCTGTAGTCTTAGGCTGTGATCACTTTGCACATCAAGGGGAAATCACAGCGTAAACAAGGCTTGAAAGGGAATTTGTCAGCTGCTTTTGGGATCTGTTGGATTTTAGGTACACAGAGGCATCAGAACTCACAGATTTGATTTTTGCCAGCTAGCCCCTCACCCAGCATTCCAGCTGGAACCCTGAACTAGCTATTTAATATCTCTGAGCCTCATTGCTTCATCAGTGATACAGGGCTCAAAACACATATTCCTTACAGAGGTGCTCACACTGTTAAAAAGAAATAGGGACTTCCCTGGTGGTCCAGTGGCTGGGATTCTTCACTCCCAATGCTAGGGGCCTGGATTCAACCCCTGGTCATGGAACTGGATCCCACATGCTGCAACAAAAAAGACCCCCCATGCTGCAATGAAGATTGAACATCCCATGTGCAGCAGCTGAGACCTGGCACAGCCAAATAAATAAATAAACAAAAAAATTTTTAAAGAAAATAATATCCAAGAAACTTCCTTATGATCTCTATTTTACCATTAAAAAATAACAAACTATGACTATTTCATGATGAATCCATATGCCAACTTCAAACTCTTCCAATCTGTTCCCCCAACAAATTTATCGACAATGCCTATTAGGTCATTTTCAGCTAACTTAGTCCTAGTTATTCTTTTGATAGTCAATGCAAAACTACTGCTTTGATGAGCACAGCTGTATAATTCACACAACCATTGACTTTTCCCCCAGTTAGCCCTAATAGAATTGATTACGTCCATTGAAAAAGAGTCTCGCATTTCTTCATCACGGGTGCTTTGTCTGTTTCCTGCCATCTCAGCTAATTCCTGAAAAATAAAATATGTTCTAGAAGTCTTTTCTTTTTCTTATACTTTGTGGTAAGAAAAAAAAAAATAGCCTCCCAAAGATGCCCCTGGCTTAATCCCTGGAAACTGTGAACATGTTACTTTACATGGCAAGAAGCGCTTTGTAGATGTGATTAAGTTAAGCTACTTGACATGGTGAGAATATCCTGGACTTGGCAAGTGAGTTCATTGTGACTTACAGGAGCCTTGTAATAGGGAGGCAAGAGAGTCCAACTCAGAGAAGCAGTGGGGCAACGGTGGCAGAGACTGGAGCCATGTGGAGCCAAGAGCCAAGGAATGTGGGCAGCTTCGAGAAGCTGGAAAAGGCAAAGAAACGGATTTGCTCCAGCACCTCCAGAAGGAATGCATCTCTGCTGACCCATTTTCCTCCCTCTAGAACTCTAAGTGAATCAGTTGACATGCTTTAAGCCACTAAATTGTTGGTAATTTATCGCAGCAGCAATAGGAAACTAACACAGCTATTTTTAGGAGTTAATTTGTACTTATTGGTGGAGGGGTGTTGGTGTTGCTGGTATAGGTTTTATCATTGAGACAGGAAACCAAAAACAAAGAAAATGTCAGTCAACCAAACCAAGAGCAGCCATCAGGGCTTCTCTATCCCACATAGGTTATAACAATTAGCAGGAAGTTGGCAATTTAGAGACTCAAAGAACCTCAAAATTAATAAATGCCATACTGAAATAGTTGCTAAAATATTATCAGCTGAGAAATTTAGGGAAGGATGTAAATGGTGTGTAAATACTGTGAACTCTAAGTTATTCAAATCTTAATTTTTTTTTTTTTTACTATATACTGCTTCCATTTATACCAGGCCAATCATTTCCCATTTAAATCTTCCAGCAACTCTGGAAACCTATGTGGTTAATATTCTCCATCCTAACGGGGAAATTGTGGCTGAGACAAAACAAGTTATGTAACTTAGCCACAGAGCTCATAAGTACTAAGTTCCCAGTAGAGCCCTAATTACAGCAAGTTGAAATTGTACTTTTAGAATGTCAGTCATTTCCTTGTCTTTGGGAAAAAAGATACTTAAAAAAAAATTTTGTGACCCCTGCTACATATGAGACACTTAATTTGCTGGTGAGATAAATAGATGACATAGCTATTCTGTGATTAATTCTTAGGTTGAAAAACAAACAATTCACTGGGTTTGAATTCCCTGCTATCGAATCTCATCTGATAAGTTCCAACACTTTGACTGTACTCCATGATACCTATGGAAATATACAAAGAGCTTTGTTAAGATTCTTTTTAATGAATCACTTAATATACAATAAAATGTGTAGCTATTTAGTTTAAAATGCATTTCTGGTTTAGTCAGAAGTCACTATTTGGTCAAATAATGCAATAATAATGACACCAAGAAGAAAACAAAGTAATAGAGTTTATTTAACAATGTGGTAAGAAATTCACAGGAGTTAAATTTTTAATCAAAAACATTCAATAAAAGTAGAATTGCTCCTGAAAGCCGGGCCGCACTTTTGGTAGGTTAGCTAGACAGATTCCACAAACATTTGTCTAAGCCATTATCTGGAAAATCACTTTCAACCCTAATACAATGAAAATATATTATCCATGCTAATAACAATGTCCCATCTGTTTAAGCACTTTACATCCTACTGAAAGCCATACCTGCAGAAAGCCTTATGGCTCTGAATTTAAAAACAGTTGCAAGTTGAATGCATGTGGCAGAGTTACCTGGTAAACAGGCCCTAGGAGCTTCCTGTTAAAGGGCTTCTTTGGTACTGTGAGCTGATCTTCCAGAATAAACTACTGGAATCAGCCAGCAGCAAATTTTATAGGGCCATTCATTATGTCTAACCACGGATAAGTGACCACTCAGTTCTAATGTATTTTATTTTACTTTTGGCCACACCACACAGCATGCGGGGTCTTAATTTCCCAACTGGGGAATCAAACCTATGTCCCCGCAGTGGAAGCACAGAGCCCTAGCAAGTAGATCACCTGGAGTTTCCTCTAAGCTGTTTTAGTGTATATATTTATGGATGTGAGAGCTGGACTGTGAAGAAGGCTGAGCGCCGAAGAATCGATGCTTTTGAACTGTGGTGTTGGAGAAGACTCTTGAGCGTCCCTTGGACTGCAAGGAGATCCAACCAGTCCATTCTGAAGGAGATCAGCCCTGGGATTTCTTTGGAAGGAATGATGCTAAAGCTGAAACTCCAGTACTTTGGCCACCTCATGTGAAGAGTTGACTCACTGGAAAAGACTCTGATGCTGGGAGGGATTGAGGAGGGCAGGAGGAGAAGGGGATGACCAAGGATGAGATGGCTAGATGGCATTACTGACTCGATGGACGTGAGTCTGAGTGAACTCCAGGAGATGGTGATGGACAGGGAGGCCTGGCGTGCTGCGATTCATGGGGTCACAAAGAGTCAGACACGACTGAGCGACTGAACTGAACTAACTGATGCTGCTTCTTCATGATTGAAAGGCATCTGATATGAAAGCCCAATGGGTAATCAAACAGTACAAACCCAAATAAAGTCTGCTTATAAGCCATGAGTGTTTAATGCTCAACAAACAGAACATTTATCAATTCATCTAGTTATTCAAGGAATACAAAAAGTTGAACTTGAAGGTGAAAGTTCCAAGCCATTATGTCAAATTTAAATCACTTTAAGCAAGCAGGTAAGCATTTCTTCCCTCACTGAGTAAGAGAATGTGACAGAAATATTTCAGTTTGGTAGCAAACTGAGAGTAAATCAATGCAGAAATATCCAAGGGATACATTAAACAAATGATTAAGAATATTAATACAACCCAAAATGGTGAGATAGACCTATAATATGAAGAAAAAGTACTCCCTTTCATAGGGAAAATATGGATCAGTGTGTGAATGCTGGGTACTAATATTATCTTCAAAATTATGCTTTCACTTTGAAAAACATGTTAAATGACTTTTTATAACAACTCTTTGCGGTAGGTAGGTTTTGAACCATTTTCACGTTCCAAATGAGAAAGCAAAGACTTATTATTAATTATTGACTTAGTTGTTGTCCAAAGTCACAGATTCTAAGAGGCAAAGTAGAAGCCTTTGGTCTAAGCCTAATGTCCACTTCTCAACCTTTGCTCCTTTTTCAACATTTCCCCCAATCTTATTATATTAATCTGTAGAAATTTTAAAGGGGTTGCCTACATATAATATTCCACCAAAGAATAAAGGTCTTAATGGGCTTCAAATTCTAGAAACATCAAATGTATCAAATTCAAAAATATTATAGTACCTTTTTGGATATACTAGATGGCAATATTCCTCATGGTAGACTCAAACTGAAGCCTGAGTAATTCTTCAAAGCCAGCTAAAAGAAAGCAGTTAAGAGGTGGTATATCAGACTGTTTAATCAGTGTCCAGTTTTAAGTACATGGACACAAATGCAATAACTGTTGATGAGGTGAATGTACAAATACACCTGAACAAAAATTCTGGTAAAATATTATCTCTCCAAAACGCTGAAGAAGGAGAAAAAAGAAAAATCAAAGAAATATGTTTTAGAGTGAGCAAAGAACTAATTTGATTATAGTAAGAAATACTACTAGTGAATTTCTAGTGTTCAAGGGAAAGCTCTAAGATGGACCAAAAGCATCTAAGTATGTCCAGAAACGTGAATTTCCTTCACAGAATTGAAGGTGATGAATCAGGCAGGAGAGAATTGTTAAAGGAAATAAAAGGCCCAACTCTTGTTTGCCATCCAAAGACCATTATAAGACTATCTTATATAAAATTTTTAGTAGAACTTTGGGGACAGATGATAATATCTTTAGATCCAGTTCTAAGAGCTTTGTGTCCTAAAAAATCTCAGTGTTTAACCTAGGGAGATTCTGACTAATTTGGTGTGTTTAGCCCAACTTTACTAGATTTATACTTTAAGAAACTGCAGCTGATTCATCTCAGAGCATTTCCCCAAAGAGAACATTTAAAGTGTGATTCTTATATTGTTTGATNGTTCTAAGAGCTTTGTGTCCTAAAAAATCTCAGTGTTTAACCTAGGGAGATTCTGACTAATTTGGTGTGTTTAGCCCAACTTTACTAGATTTATACTTTAAGAAACTGCAGCTGATTCATCTCAGAGCATTTCCCCAAAGAGAACATTTAAAGTGTGATTCTTATATTGTTTGATTGCTTGCTTAATTTTTTTATTTTCTCATCAATTGTTTCTATTGTCATGGCATGAAGTGTGTTTTTAGAAAAAGAATATACAAAGTACAGCCTTTTGTCATTAGAAAATATGGTTAGCATATGACAACCAGGGAAAGCTGGGTCATTAGTTGGAGAGCACCTATATTTTTAAGGTCACAGTGAACCTTTCCTTCAGCATGAATTATAGGAGTACAGAGAAGGGAATAAAATGGTATGACCTGAGCCAAAATGTTAAGAAGAGGTTCATGGAAGAGGTGAGACTTAAGAAGGATTCTGAAGAATGAGTAGGATTTGGCTGCATGGAGAGGATCAAGGAGTTTTTCCAGGCAGGGAGAAAAATGAATAAAACCTTTTAGTCAGAAAGGAGCACCATCCGGAACTCTGAGAAAACCAGTCAGTCTAAATCAATGAAGTTACTTTTTCCTTTTCATTTATTCAGTAGATATTTGCTGAGTAATTACTAAGTTTCTAGCAGCATACTGAGTCAGAGAAAAATAAGATAAATAACGCATAGTTTTGCCCTCAATAATCTCATTGACTAGCTAGAGAAAGAAACTCTGTTAGTAAGAAATCATGTTCGGCTCCTTGAAAAAACAATATGACTGATGTGGTTTAGTCCAAGAATCCCAACAGGTATGCTACATGGTACATTACTGTTTTGCCAGTGTGTTATAGGTGTGGCAAGATAATGTACTTCTACTTGAGAGCAAATTCTGAATATTCTGAATATTCTGCTTTGTCTATGAGTGGCCTTTTCCTTACAAGTAGCAAATGCTATCATTTTCTATATATTTTGTGATGTGAAAAATTCCAGGAAACATGAGCTTTATCAAATTGGTTGGTATTTTACCATAATTTTTTTTTAATCCATAGTACACAGCTAAGCATAGTGCAGATATCACATCATTGTGGCTTCTTTTTATGTTTTTGTTTCATCATCCTCCAAATACGGTTTTTATTTTCAGGGTTGCCATATAACTTCAAAATGGCTCTTCCATGTCTTTGTTGCTGTTGTCCAGTCACTAAGTTGTGTCCGACTCTCCACGACCCCATGGACTGCAGCACTCCAGGTGCCTCGTCCCTCACTTTCTCCCAGAGTTTGCTCAGATTCATGTCCATTGAGTCAGTGGTGCCATCCAACCATCTCATCCTCTGCCTCGCCCCTTCTCCTCCTGCTCTCAATCTTGCCCAGCATCCGAGTGTTTTCCAGTGAGTTGGCTCTTTCTCTCATCTGTATTCCAGTTATAAACAGGGAAGTTATACCTACATTGAAAAGAAGTGAAAGTGAAGTCGCTCAGTCTTGTCTGACTGTTTGTGACCACGTGGACTGTAGCCTACCAGGCTTCTCTGTCCATGGGATTCTCCGAGCAAGAATACTGCAGTGGGTTACCATTCCCTTCTCCAGGGGATCCAGGATTGAACCCAGGTCTCCCTCATTAGAGGCAGATGCTTTAACCTCTGAGCCACCAAGGAAGCCCCAAAATCTATTCAGAAATCACCAACAATGTTCCAGTTACTCTCTTGCTCAGAGCTATGTCATACGGATAGCCTAGGCTGCAGAAGAGTCTGTAGAATATAGGTTTTTAGCTGGTTACAGACTATTCAAAAGAAGAACAAAGTTATTTTGGTGAAAACAAAGTGGGGGAGGGTAGTGGTAATTGGGTGTTTTGGGTCTGCTCCAGAGCCAAATACATGAGCAAATAATTTTGCTCTAATGTATTAACTTAAGCAATTTATAGACTGTCTTAGGGGAAAAGGTGGAAGGATACATTAATTCTGACTGAAAAATTAACTAGTATTTTACAAATGGCAGGAAAATTGAACAGTGTTGAGTCTAAGGGATTAACTTAATGTAAACCTAAATTAAGACAGAACAAAAATATTGAGGAGGCAAAGTCTGTGTCTGGAAATTTGAGTTAGATAACCCAAAATTCAAAGACATTTGTTAATCTCTGGGTTTGGGGGGGAGTGGGATGGGGTGGGGTGGATTAGAAACTTACATGATGCCAAGGAAGCTCCCTCTGTGGTTTTGGATCTGTTCTTATGGCTAGGGGGCCAGTGCTAGAAGAAAGAGTCTACAGAGAGGATCAGTGGCAGACCCTAGCAAGAGTAGTGGGACACACCCTCTAGGCTGGATACTATAAAAACAAATAAACATCAAGGGCTGATGAGGATCTGGAGAAATTGGAACCTTCATCCAGTGTTGGTGGAAATGTAACATGATGCAATTGCTGTGAAAACAATGTGGCATTTCCTAAAAACATTCACAATAAATTACAGTATGATGTAGCAATTCCACTTCTGGTTATACACTCAAAGGAACTGAAAGTAGAGTCTCAAAGAAATATTTCTATACCCATGCTTTTAGCAGCATTATTCACAGTAGAGAAAAGATGTGAACAATCTAAGCTGAATACCAGATAAATAGATAAACAAAATGAAATGTTATTCAGCCTTAGGAGGAAAGGAAATTTAGATACATGCTACACGATGAATGAAATTTGAGTAGGCTACACTAAAAGAAATGAGTCAGTCACAAGAAGAGAAATATTGATAATTCCACTTATCTTAGGTACCTGGAGTAGTCAAATTTATAGGGACAGAAAATAGAATGGTGTTTGCCTAGGGATAGGGGGAGAGTGAAATGGGATATTATTGTTTAATGAGTACAGAGATGTAGTTTTGCAAGGTGAAAAGAGTTCTGAAGGGTTCGTGCATAGCAATACAGATGTACTCAACACTATTGAACTGCACACTTTAAAAATAATTAATATGGTAAAAATCAAAAGGCAATTAAAAGTTGAATGCCTCACATGGTAATAGACTTCTATTTTTTTCTAGAGTTTTGTGTTCCTAGGACTTTTGTAATAGTGTATGGAGGGATTGGGGGCAGGAGGAGAAGGGGATGACAGAGGATGAGATGGCTGGATGGCATCACCGACTCAATGCACATGAGTTTGGGTGAACTCTGGGAGTTGGTGATGGACAGGGAGGCCTGGCGTGCTGCAATTCATGGGGTCACAAAGAGTCGGACACAACTGAGCAACTGAACTGAACTGAACTGAACCATGATTTTTAAATATCACTATTTGCTGACAATGCTTTTCTATGTGTTTTTTTAAATATTAGCATTATTAAAAATGTCCTAGAGTGTTTGGGAGGGTTGGGGAAGTAGTGGCAGAGGTTATGTGATGTACTACTTTGCCTATCATTAAAAAAATTGTTTATTTTTAATTGGAGGATAATTGCTTTACAATGTTGTGTTGGTTTCTGCCATCCATCAACATGAATCAGCCATAGGTCTACACATGCCCCTCCCCCCTGAACCTTCCACCCTACCCCACCCCTCTGGAGTAGGATTGAAATATATACACCACCATGTGTCAAATAGCTAAAGGGAAATTATCATATGGCATAGGGAGCTCAGCCTACTGCTCTTTGCCAAGGAGAGGGAGAGGGAGAGGGAGGGATGATTTGGGAGAATAGCATTGAAATATGTATACTATCATGTAAGGAATGAATTGCCAGTCTATGTTCAATGCAGGATGCAGGATGCTTGGGGCTGGTGTATGGGGATGAT
>SJYX01021874.1:187568-213386 GCA_006410675.1 Oreotragus oreotragus
AAAAGAACCTGATGCTTGGAAAGATTGAAGGCAGAAGGAAAGGGGACAACAGAGGATGAGATGGTTGGATGGCATCACCAACTTGAACATGAATTTGAGCAAGCTCCAGGAGTTGGTGGTGGACAGGGAAGCCTGGCATGCTGCAGTCCATGGGGTCGCAAAGAGTCAGACATGACTGAGCAACTGAACTGAATTGATGGGAGCGATGCTATGATCTTCGTTTTTAGAATGTTGAGTTCAGCCAACTTTGTCACTCTCCTCTTTCATTCTCATCAACAGCCCCTTGAGTTCCTCTTTGCTTTCTGCCATTAGACTGGTACCGTCTGCATATTTGAGGTTATTGATATTTCTTGCAGCAGTCTTGATTCCACCTGTGATACACCCCACCCAGTATTTCATATGATGTACTCTGCATATATGTTAAGTAAGGTGACTATATACAGCCTTGACATACTCCTTTTCCAATTTTGAACCAGTCCATTGTTCCATGTCCAGTAGTAACTATTGTTTCTTGACCTGCATTACAGGTTTCCTAGGAGATAGTAAGATGGTGTGGTACTCCCACCTCTTCAAGAATTTTCCACAGTTTATTGTGATCCACACAGTCAAGGACTTTAGCATAGTTAATGAAGCAGAAGTAGATGTTTTTCTGGAATTATCTTGCTTTCTCCATGATCCAACAAATTTTGGCAAGTTTATCTCTGATTCTTCTGCTTCTTTGTAACCCAGCTTGTACATCTGGAAGTTATTGGTTCACATACTGCTGAAACCTAGCTTGAAGGATTTTAATCATTACCTTGCTATGGCATGCAGAATAGTCTAATTATCCTCTACATGTGCATAGCAGTAGCAGGCGTAAAGAAATTTCCAGCACTAGAAAATAGGTAAATGGAATTCTTCCCAGTGTAGAGGGTCCCATTTAGAGAGTCAGAGTTATCATGGAGCTATGAGAACTAGAGATATAACCTGAATCTTGGTCCTCTATATTTTTCTACTAAACCTCACTGCCTCATTTTTCTGTTTATCCCTCACGTTCATCACCTCTTTATGCCAATAAGAGGTTGTGGCACTTTGGCCTGTTAGTGACTTCAAAGATTGGTGGTAGATTCTAACTCTGAGATAAAAACTAAAGTCAATAACTATTTCTATTTATTTGCATGGTGATTTCTATTGTTAATTGCTAACTTTAGTCCAACTATATTCTCTTCCAAAGTGAATGTGTGATGTCCATCCTATTTCAGAAATGCCTTAAACTCTGTAATTCAAGCTATATAAATCATATTTTTTAAATTATACAGAAAATTGTCAAAAGACTTTATTGGAACACTGATGATAGAGAACTACTGAGCCAGGTTTAATAAATGATTAATATAGAGAAGAGAAGAAAGAAGTGACATAGGATAATTCATGGATAGCTTTAATTTGGATTTAAATTAAATTATTTTAGAAGGGAGGAATCATTATTGAGAATTAATGTCAAATGCAAACTATAGAAAATATTTAAATATTTCTATTAAATAATTTCATCCATAATTAGCTGGCTTTAATTAAGCACCTACTGTATATGAGATTATGACTTGAGCACTTTCTATCCTCAAGCTTGGCTAGGAAATTGGAGGTGAAATTGTCACAGAGGGGATACCAGACATAACAGAAGGCCCAGCAGAGAAGCCAGTCAATGTTAAGTGAGAAGGGGTGAGCCCTCCAGCCCCACATGCCATGTAACTATTAGAATACTTGCAGCCAAACATGAGCCTTCCTCACCTCTGCTCCAATCAAGCACAGGCAAAGAAGTCCCTAGGAAAATTAGAAATGGAGCAATCTGAGAGATCAGGGGACAATACTAAAGCAGGGGAAAATGGTGTTTCTGGATGAGAAGGAAGAAGAGGAAGGAAAAAGAAAATCAGAAGATTGAACTGTAATGTCAGATGTCACAGAGATCATGTGGAGTGAGGCAGGGAAACAGTGCCCTCATTTACCAGTTAGACGGTCTTCTTTGATTTTAGTGGGAGCATATATTAATAGATTTCCCTGGTGACTCAGACTGTAAAGATTCTGTGTGCAATGCGGGAAACCCAGGTTTAGTCCCTTGGGTTGGGAAGATCCCCTGGAGAAGGGAGTGGCAACCTACTTCAGTATTCTTGCCTGGAGAATTCCATGGATAGAGGAGCCTGGTGAGTTACAGTCCATGAGGTTGCAAAGAGTCAGACATGACTGAGTGATTAACACTATATTAATAGAAAAATGTGGCTAGAAGCAATAGGCAGAAAACAAGCAGAGGATGAGAAAGTGGAATTGGTATGAACCTCTCTTTAACAAGCTTTTGTTGAGAGAGAGAGAAGATGATTTATGAAGATTTCTGGTCTTTATCTTTTTTATGCAATAGAGGCAAAATCTTCTGAAGAAAATAAGGATCATGAAGGTGGGGTATAGAAGTCAGAAAATAGCTGAGAACCAAAGGGAGGATGTGAGCTATAATTTAAAAAGGTAAGTAAGATTTCCATCAAGATGATGAGAGACTTACTCTGTTTATTTCTTAAAAATTGAATCTGTGGACTCAATGTCTCTGCTGCTATGTATTTTCATGTACTGTTAGTGCACTCAGACTGGAAGCAGGGAGTTGTTTGTTCCATGTGCCACAGGATTTCAGTTTCATTAAAGCTGTATTATCTTCAGTGTTAATGTAAAATGTCTGTGACACACAATTCCCAGACCCTGAGAGTACACTGTGATAGACACACGTGTAACAGAGGGCAGCATCCACTTAAAATCAATATATATACTGATTATCAAAAATAAATGTATATACTGATCTCTCCTAGATGGCCAAAAAGACCTTTCAAGACAGATTGATGGGTTACAGACACTCTTTTTTAAATAAGGTGAAGAATCCATTTAAAACTATTTCATTAGACCTGTTTGATCTCAGAACCATTCTACATTAGATGGATTCACTCATTCATAATCAATTACCAGGTCCTACTTGGGTAACTGTGAGCGCAAATTGTCTTTAATCTTCCCTTGGAAATGTACAAAGTGCTCCAAAGACTTAAAGTAAAATTAAATTGCCTTCAATTTGCAGAACAGACTAAAGTATGAGCTGGGAAATGCCATATTAATAGAAGCCTAATTTTTAAAAAGTAGCCTTAACTGAAATTGCATATTGTGGTTTTCTTACCATTTACAGCATAATCTTCAGCTATTTAAATGTAACTTTAATCTACAGATAAATAATTTTCTTCCCAAATGAGTGTATCGTGCCATCATCTGTGGGCTACAAACCTCTGTACCAGGCAATCTGTCCTTCCTGTCTCCCTTGTAAAACTGCCACGGGTGACATCGAGTCACAATTCCCCTTTGCACACCAGATAATGAGCTGGCACATGTAGAAAAAATCGATGTCAAACAGAAGGGGGAGATAGTCTTGAAGCTCTCACTTTTGGTTGCCATCTGATTCCATTTGCAGAGATCAGTCTCTTCCTCCTTGACAACTCTGTGTTATCACTACAGCTCCAGTTTATTGGATAATCAAATGCCCTCTTTCACTCTGGAGAATGGTTTCCATTAGAATCAAACAGAAATGGAGTATTTTTGCAGCCAAGGAGAGAAAATGGGGAACAAGCACGTAATCTATTGTATGTATGAAAATGGAGTATCCTTGAGTGTGTTTGTGCACACGTATGACCACAGACTGGCTACCCATATGTATGAAAATAACTGGAGAGCTGATGCCATCAGCATTTATTCCTGAAAACAATATGCTTGGAGACTGAAGTCAAGTGCAACTGGGTCACAGCTTACTGTGATAAATGTTCACAGACATGTGGGTAATAGATGTCAGTCAACTTGAATTCACTCTGCTAACCCAGGGAGCAGAAGGGAAACCCTAATACCTGTCATTTGTGGTGGTGTTTTTACACTTTTGGAAGGAACATCACCTAGTGATCTAAAAGTGGATAATAAAAATAATAAGACCACATGCAAGCATTCTAACAATTGCATTTGGCAAGAGTTGATGAGCAAAGAATAGATTCCAATCAGAACCCAAAGGATCATAATTGTAGAAGTCAAGGGCCAAGAGAGGCTGGAAAGCATTTGCTTTCTCTGAACCCCTGCTTCTGAACACCCCTTGTAGCACAGTGTGAGAAGGTCTAATGCATATCTTGGAAAGACCTCAAGAAAGGAAAATATAACTAGAAAAGAGAAAGAGGCTAATCTATGCAGAAGTGAAAATTAAGACAGGTAGAGGGTCATATCAGAAGGCAAGGAGGCAGGAAGAAAGCAGTGTTGAGTATATATAGTATCATTTCAGAAAACAGGATAAATTACATTGGCCAAAAAAGCAAATTTTGGTTACATTGAAAATTAGCTGCTATCAACCCACACTTCTTGGGGTAAAGGCATATCCTTCCTATTCTTAAAGGGCCCTGTTTCTGAACAGGGTAAAATGCTGTATGTGTCCTAGTATCAAGCTGTTTTGGTCACCCACTATTCACCCCATTCATAAGAGAGAAATCCTTGCCCTAGTATTATGGGGATGGCCAAACATACAACACCTGACATCAAACAGATGTGCTTGTTAACAGTTATTAGTCACATATGCTCACAGCCCAGAGGGGGAAAATACTGCATCCATTGCAGGGCTACATGAGGGCTGCACTCAGACTGAGTAGCCAGGACCTGGGGTTGGCAGGCTTTGTAGTACCAAAGGGTGGACTGACCTCCCACCTGTTTCCGTGGGAGGATGAAATTGGCTTGTTTGCATAATCATCCCATAGCCTGAAAGGGAACTGAAACTGACTTCTCAGGCAGAAGCAGAAACTTCAGCTGGTCGTGGTCGTCTTGATTAGAAGGGTTGCTTGGCTAGGAGACCTTATCCATGGAAGCAGAACAGGGAGGGAAACTTGTGGTTAGGCTATTTGAGGTCCTCCTGGTTTCAGCAGATGTTAAGACAGCACATACTATCAAGCCTTAATTTTAGCTGTACACACTAACACACCTGAAGTTGACAAATATACCGCTCCTTCTTCCTCCATTTAGAGCATCCTTGTTTCTTAACTCCTCTGGGAATACATAACCTGTCTAACTGAGACAAATTATCTACCTAATCACTCATCTCTCCCCCAGCACTCCCAGTTTCCAGGAGGGTGCAAGAAGGAATTAAACTTTTGGTTTCAAGCAGTTTGCTTGCTGCTTTCAAAGCTATATGTGAAGCAAAAACAGGTAAAAGTAGGACAAGAAGTCTTCTGTCCTTCCTGTCTCCCTTGTAAAACTGCCACGGGTGACGTCAAGTCACAATTCCCCTTTGCACACCAGATAATGAGCTGGCACATGTAGAAAAAATCGATGTCAAACAGAAGGGGGAGATAGTCTTGAAGCTCTCACTTTTGGTTGCCATCTGATTCCATTTGCAGAGATCAGTCTCTTCCTCCTTGACAACTCTGTGTTATCATTACAGCTCCAGTTTATTGGATAATCAAATGCCCTCTTTCACTCTGGAGAATGGTTTCCATTAGAATCAAACAGAAATGGAGTATTTTTGCAGCCAAGGAGAGAAAATGGGGAACAAGCACGTAATCTATTGTATGTATGAAAATGGAGTATCCTTGAGTGTGTTTGTGCACACGTATGACCACAGACTGGCTACCCATATGTATGAAAATAACTGGAGAGCTGATGCCATCAGCGTTTATTCCTGAAAACAATATGCTTGGAGACTGAAGTCAACTGCAACTGGGTCACAGCTTACTGTGATAAATGTTCACAGACATGTGCGTAATAGGTGTCAGTCAACTTGAATTCACTCTGCTAACCCAGGGAGCAGAAGGGAAACCCTAATACCTGTCATTTGTGGTGGTGTTTTTACACTTTTGGAAGGAACATCACCTAGTGATCTAAAAGTGGATAATAAAAATAATAAGACCACATGCAAGCATTCTAACAATTGCATTTGGCAAGAGTTGATGAGCAAAGAATAGATTCCAATCAGAACCCAAAGGATCATAATTGTAGAAGTCAAGGGCCAAGAGAGGCTGGAAAGCATTTGCTTTCTCTGAACCCCTGCTTCTGAACACCCCTTGTAGCACAGTGTGAGAAGGTCTAATGCATATCTTGGAAAGACCTCAAGAAAGGAAAATATAACTAGAAAAGAGAAAGAGGCTAATCTATGCAGAAGTGAAAATTAAGACAGGTAGAGGGTCATATCAGAAGGCAAGGAGGCAGGAAGAAAGCAGTGTTGAGTATATATAGTATCATTTCAGAAAACAGGATAAATTACATTGGCCAAAAAAGCAAATTTTGGTTACATTGAAAATTAGCTGCTATCAACCCACACTTCTTGGGGTAAAGGCATATCCTTCCTATTCTTAAAGGGCCCTGTTTCTGAACAGGGTAAAATGCTGTATGTGTCCTAGTATCAAGCTGTTTTGGTCACCCACTATTCACCCCATTCATAAGAGAGAAATCCTTGCCCTAGTATTATGGGGATGGCCAAACATACAACACCTGACATCAAACAGGTGTGCTTGTTAACAGTTATTAGTCACATATGCTCACAGCCCAGAGGGGGAAAATACTGCATCCATTGCAGGGCTACATGAGGGCTGCACTCAGACTGAGTAGCCAGGACCTGGGGTTGGCAGGCTTTGTAGTACCAAAGGGTGGACTGACCTCCCACCTGTTTCCGTGGGAGGATGAAATTGGCTTGTTTGCATAATCGTCCCATAGCCTGAAAGGGAACTGAAACTGACTTCTCAGGCAGAAGCAGAAACTTCAGCTGGTCGTGGTCGTCTTGATTAGAAGGGTTGCTTGGCTAGGAGACCTTATCCATGGAAGCAGAACAGGGAGGGAAACTTGTGGTTAGGCTATTTGAGGTCCTCCTGGTTTCAGCAGATGTTAAGACAGCACATACCATCAAGCCTTAATTTTAGCCGTACACACTAACACACCTGAAGTTGACAAATATACTGCTCCTTCTTCCTCCATTTAGAGCATCCTTGTTTCTTAACTCCTCTGGGAATACATAACCTGTCTAACTGAGACAAATTATCTACCTAATCACTCATCTCTCCCCCAGCACTCCCAGTTTCCAGGAGGGTGCAAGAAGGAATTAAACTTTTGGTTTCAAGCAGTTTGCTTGCTGCTTTCAAAGCTATATGTGAAGCAAAAACAGGTAAAAGTAGGACAAGAAGTCCACAAAGTTCTTAATTAAGTAAAGGAGGTAATAGCAGCAGTAAGCATTTGAAAATAAAATTTTGTGTATATGGATTGCCAAAAAAAACACTGCCTGGAGGATCCAGGCACTTACTGCTAGATTTTAAATATAGGTTGACAAATTCTCACTTGCCTATAAAATATTAAAGAAGATGGAAAGCAAATCGATGCCCACTGAATTACTCATTGGATAATACATTATCCAAAAAAGGTGATAAAACTGATTGGACCACATGCAGGATGTGAGAAACGCTCTACTTTCAGCACATGTGGTGCATTGAGTCTTCTATTTGTCTGTAAATTCCTGGAAATTATCTTGTAAATGTGTATCATATCTATGGTGCCTTTCTGAAGGTATCTAGTTTAACTTTCAAAGATCTCATACACATTTATAAGACTTTTTCCAGAAATTTTACTCTAGTAATTTGGCATCATTTTTACACTAAAAATAAAATACTATCAACTTCAAAATTTTAGCAGCTTCTTTACCAATTCCCTCAAGCAGAAATGATTGTGCCATCAGCTGATATTTAAAGCACTCTGTTCTTCCTTTATTATAGCACTTACCGTACCATATAGTAATTGTGCATTTATATGCCTGCCTCTTTCTCTCTGGAAGGTGAATTTTTTGGAGTAAGAGATGACCTTACTTTTTCTTTATATTAACTTCCCTGTTGCTGGTGCAATTACCTTACATATAATAGGCTTTTAGTAAATTTTCGTGTAATAAGTGAATGCGTTAGTGAGTTACATCACCCTAAACTCTGAATTTATCTATTCAAATGCCTATTTGACATTTTCACTAGAATATCTATTAGATACCTCAAACTTCAAGATATCCCCCCCAAATATATTAATATGCATTCCTTCAAATCTTCTTCTTATTCAGTACTTTCTATTTCAGGAACTGATAGCACCACCAGCAGCCACTAAGGCCAAAAATGTGCGAGTCAACGGGGTGGAGGGGGATGTTCCCCAACTCCTTAATCCTGTCCAGCAGCAGGTCCTGTTTATCTCCAAAGTGTAGCACATATGCCTTCACTTATTTGCATACCCGTTACCATCACCCTGGTTCAGGCCACCGTCACTTTTTTATCTGATCGCATTTTCACTCTTGCCCCAGCCTATTTTCTACGTATCATCTGAGTGATCTTTAAAAGATATAAATTGTATGTTGTCACTTTTCTTCTTGACTCTGTCCATGAAATTTCCATTTCTCCTGCAGTAAAGTACACTACACTTTGTCCTAAAGTGCCTTTTATGTAGATCCTCTCCACTTCTCTTTAGATCCCACTGCCTGCATTTCCCTTGGTCTCCTCCAGCTCCCTGGCCTCAGAGATCCTCAGATAAGCCCAGCTCATTCCATCATGTTCTTTTATTCATGAGTCATTTCCTTTGCATGAATTATTTGTCCTCTAAATACGTTCTTGACAAATTCCTTTTTGTCATTGAGGGGTCAGCTTAAATTCCATCTCTTTATTAACACCCTTCTGATCTCTCAGTCTAAAGCACCCCCTAGATCATTCTCTTTTGCATCATTTAGCTTTATTTTCATCACAGTATTTATGGTCATCAGAAATTTTCCCATTTGTTTACTTATGCTGGTCTTTAATGTTCATAGCTAAATTTCCAGGGCCTCAAATAGTGTCTGGAACGTAAAAGACCTTCAGTAATTGACATTTGGGAATAAATATGTTCATGAAGGTGTTAAGATACTGAGTCAATGAATATATAAATCCATTTGTAAATAAATGCATGAATAAAGGAATTTTATTTCTTGACATTTACATTATTTTGATTATATCAGTACTAATATCAAAGAGTATGTCTTACTAATGATATGCTATTCATCTCCATAAACTTTATATGGCATATGTAAATTTATGACATCTGATAAGAACCAATCTTATAAACTTAGATGTAAGGAAATTAAGAAAACCCCTTGACATACTTTTTTCCCACTGTTATAATTCACGTCAACTAAAAAAAGCAAAATTCTTTTACAATTTTTATTCTATTTTTCTTTACCTTCTTTTTCTCTAATCTTTGTAAGTCTCTAATGTTAGCATAGGCAGCAGCGGCAGCCAGAGTACTAAGCAAGCGTGGCCAGGAGCTACCCTGTATCCAAGGCGAGGGGCGATGGCCGAGAGGAGATACCCCACGTCTGAGGCCAGGGGCGGTGGCCGGGAGGAGCCACCACAAGTCCGAGGCCAGAGGCTGTGCAGAGGCCAGGGGCAGCAGCCGGGAGGAGCAACCCCACGCCCAAGGAGTGGTGGCTGTGTGGGCATAGAAGGGCCTAGAGAAGCCATCCCACACTGAAGGTCAGGAAGGGCGGTGGGAGGAGATACCCTTCATCCAAGGTAAGGAGCAGCGCCTGGGCTTTGCTGGAGCAGCCGTGAAGAGATAAAACACGCCCAAGGTAAGAGAATCCCAAGTAAGATGGTAGGTGTTGCAAGAGGGCATCAGAGGGCAGACACACTGAAACCATACTCACAGAAAACTAGTCATTCTAATCACACTAGGACCAGGGCCTTGTCTAACTCAGTGAAACTAAGCCATGCCATGTGGGGCCAACCAAGACGAGCGGGTCATGGTGGAGACAGCTGACAGAATGTGGTCCACTGGAGAAGGGAATGGCAAACCACTTCAGTATTCTTGCCTTGAGAACCTCATGAACAGTATGAAAAGGCAAAATGATAGGATACTGAAAGAGATACTCCCCAGGTCAGTAGGTGCCCAATATGCTACTGAAGGTCAGTGGAGAAATAACTCCAGAAGGAATGAAGGGATGGAGCCAAAGCAAAAACAATACCCAGCTGTGGATGTGACTGGTCATAGAAGCAAGATCCAATGCTGTAAAGAGCACTATTGCATAGGAACCTGGAATGTCAGGTCCATGAATCAAGGCAAATTGAAAGTGATCAAACAGGAGATGGCAAGAGTGAACGTTGACATTCTAGGAATCAGCGNATGAAGGGATGGGGCCAAAGCAAAAACAATACCCAGTTGTGGATGTGACTGGTGATAGAAGCAAGGTCTGATGATATAAAGAGCAATATTGCATAGGAACCTTGAATGTTAGGTCCATGAATCAAGGCAAATTGAAAGTGGTCAAACAGGAGATGGCAAGAGTGAACGTCAACTTTCTAGGAATCAGCGAACTAAAATGGATTGGAATGTGTGAATTTAACTCAGATGACCATTATATCTACTACTGCAGATGGGAATCCCTTAGAAGAAATGGAGTAGCCATCATGGTCAACAAAAGAGTCCGAAATGCAGTGCTTGGATGCAGTTTCAAAAATGGCAGAATGATCTCTGTTCGTTTCCAAGGCAAACCATTCAGTGTTCACTTTGGCTTCTGGCAAATAGAAATTCTTTCCTTACCTGCCTCCCTAGACTAAATTTCTTCCCTAGGCTCCAGAGCCTCTGAAAGCAGCCTCACACTGTCTTCCTTGTTCCTCTCTGAGAGGCTGTATAACTCTAGGCTCCAGGAGAAAGGATGCTTCATCATAGAAATGGAGGATAGACATACTGGTGAAAAGAGAGGAGATAAAACAGAGGAGAGACAGTTATCTGGACTAGAAAACTGCACTGTGTTTGGCTATCAGGATCCATCTACCTGGACACACGACATAAGAGAGCTGAAGATGGCAGCTTGCAGGTGGGGATGGGAAAAATAAATGCCTTGAGGAAGGGTTATTCACATTAATTGAGTGTTTGCTATGTGCCAGACATTTTATAAATATCATCTTCAATACTTCTAACTACCATTTAGTGGAGGTATTTGCTTTCATTTACAGTCGGGGCGATTGTGGCTTTGAAGAGTCTAGGAGACCAACTGAAGATTCGTGCAATGAGCAAGCAGCAAGACAAGGCTCTAAATCCGTATCTGCCTTTCAGCACAGGCGAAATCTCTCTGTGTTCTTCTACCTTGAAAAATGGAAACCTCTTAGGGTTTCTAAATGGACTTAGTTTTATAAGTGGACTTCCCTGGTGGCTCAGATGGTAAAGAATCTGCCAGCAATGCTGGAGACCCTGGTTTGATCCTTGGGTCAGGAAGATCCCCTAGAGAAGGGAATGGCTATCCAGTTCAGTATTCTTGCCTGGAGAATTCCATGGATAGAGGAGCCTGGTGGTCCATGGGGTTGCAGAGTCAGATATGACTGAGCACCTAACACACACACAGGAAGTATATGCTCACTGCAGGTAGGCAATGATTGAAATGAATTTTTTTTAAGTACAGAGTAATTTGATTGGTAATTTGGATTTTCTATCCACAAGAATTCTTTGATAGAGAATAAATTAAAGGAAATGATGGGGGTTCTGTTCCTATTATGTTGAACACCACTTTAAATTATTTTGAACACCACTGCAGATGATGTAGCAACAGAAATGAGCCTCCTGTATCTGGCCTTTGATGTTCACGTTGTGAGTCAGGTTTAAACGAGGTTTCCTTTTAATCTCATAGAGTCGGACACATTCAGATGTTCTCTGAGCATCATGTAAACTGGTGCAGAGGGTCAATCCCTAGCAAGTACAGGTTTGAACACCACTGCAGATGATGTAGCAACAGAAATGAGCCTCCTGTATCTGGCCTTTGATGTTCACGTTGTGAGTCAGGTTTAAACGAGGTTTCCTTTTAATCTCATAGAGTCGGACACATTCAGATGTTCTCTGAGCATCATGTAAACTGGTGCAGAGGGTCAATCCCTAGCAAGTACAGGGATGTCGTCTCAGGACTCTTTCATCTTCAAGGGTAAAAAAATCTTTCTTCCAAGTAGGAAGGGTAGAAGCAATCACCTCCTGGAAATTCAAAATTTATCACACACATAGATTAGGGTCCTTCTCAGTTTTCAAAATAATGAAAATTTCATTTATACCCATAAACAGTCTATAGCCAAGAAAGGTGCACTCAGTCAAAAAAATTCCCTGGCTTTCCCTATTTTAACAGTTTTGATAGCTGAGTTTTCCTCTTGTGGTTTCTAAACACACATCATCCACAGTCCTAAAACAACTACCATCACCCAGCTTTTTTGTTTGCTTTCTTTTCCGGAAATAAAGGAAAAATACAGAAGTCCAATTCAGCAAGTACTGAAATCAAATACCCACTGAACTTTGTTCCCAACAAGTAAACCCCTTATCAGTCTCTTGCAGAGATTCTAAAATGCTTATCTCGATAGACCCGATTATGGGGCTGACCCACTCTCAATGCTGAGTAGAAATCAAACGGGCATTCTCTTCTGTCAGCAAGCCCCGCTTTGCGATCCAGATAAATCAATTAATGGGATGCAGAGCCGCTGTCCTGCCTTTCTCTTCCCCACACTTACCTCCCCCAGCTCCCTCGGACTTCTCAGTCCCCCGTTTAATACCATCTAAGAGTCCTTATTTACAAGAGGGCTTGTGCAGGTGCAAGCTTTCAGGCCAGCAGCCCAGGAGCAATTGTCCCCTCTGCCCTTCCAGCTCCAGGCCCCCCTCTTTGTGAGGCACTTTTCTTTTCTCTGCTTTTCAGATGGAAAAAAATGCCCCTCAGCAGCTCATCTAATCGGATTATGCTAATTTGTACTTTATGAACCTAAACAGCATAACTAGATCTGCAGAGAGCTAGGGCCAGGAAGAGAGGGACAACGACTTTGTCGGTAAACCTACCCCCAAAAAATGCCAAAAGAAAGTACATCATGTGTTCAGTTACACAAATCTGCTAGTCCGGACAGCCCACCGAACTCTTGACAACTGAGAGTGCCCAGTAGCTGGCTGTGTTCAAAATAGAAAAGGCAAGGCAGCACAGTGAAGGCACAATGAGGACCACAATGTCAAGGCTGTTTGCCCCTGTTGTAAAGTAAGTTTCCTCTTCTTCCTTCCCAACTTACTCACATTTACCCTCTTGGCAACTCAATATATCAGGTTAGAAGCTGAAGCCAGGTGGTACAATTCAACAAACGTTTATTGGCACCTACTACCTCTTATGGATGACGGTTGTGGTCCTGTCTTCCTTGGGTTGGGAGGTGCAAAAGTGTCTAACACTGTAAGTTTCCTCTTCTTCCTTCCCAACTTACTCACATTTACCCTCTTGGCAACTCAATATATCAGGTTAGAAGCTGAAGCCAGGTGGTACAATTCAACAAACGTTTATTGGCACCTACTACCTCTTATGGATGACGGTTGTGGTCCTGTCTTCCTTGGGTTGGGAGGTGCAAAAGTGTCTAACACTTAACTCTTGCCTTCAAAATGTGCACTCTGGTAGAGAAAGATACTCGAGGTATGGAAATTAGAAAACACTTCAATGAGGCAATTGCTATTCCTGTATTTGTTCTCTGCCTTGTGTTTGCTGACTCCACTAGGGGCATCTTCCGGAATCTTCCACACCTGATTTTAAAAATAATTTATGTTCATTTAAAGCTTTATGTTTATTCAAAATATAGAAGTATATAATTTAATCCTCATAATGGACAGTAAGATCAACAAAAATGGTATTTTCAAGCCCATTTTCAAGTGTCAAAACTGCAACTTAAGAAAACTTAAAGGAGTCAATCCAAGGAGAATCCTCCAGTTAATAACTTGAGCTTCTGAGTCCAAACCCATTGTGCTCCCTGCCCCCAGCCCCTGCACGCTGCCTCACATTGACTTCACACTGTCTCACATGCCACCTCAAGTTGACTTACATTCTGCAAGACTGTACACAAGACGTTAACTTTTATACTAATGGCTTCAAAAAAGCTTAACGTATTGTGAAATTGGAAAAGCCAATTTGAATTTTTAAATAGGTAAGTGAAATTGTTCTAGAATAATCTAGACAAGTGTTTTCAATTAACTTCAACTCATTTTTAGCCCTTAACTTTCCTGCCACTGTTCTTCTATATTTATACCATTCACTTTCCTCCTTTCTTGGTCAAGACATAGTGAAATGCTGCCTGAAATGGTCTCTTCTACACATTCAGGAATCTGACCCTTTCACACATCAAGTTCTTGCTGCGTAGGTGGTTAGTACTCAGCCCTTGAGCTTGTTAGTTTCTAAACCGGTTACACACTCTTGGGTGATGAAGTCCCAGCTGTTGTAGCTATATTCTCTGGAGATTGCCACATACCTGTCTCTATCACAACTTTCTCTTGTTTCAAAGCCCTCATTCCCTCTGGGATCTCACACTGAGTTCCGGTATCCGATCTGAGAGATGCTTATAATTCACGTCCATTTACAGAGTTGAAAACATCTAGTGTCCTGAAATTAATGAATGATTGAGACCTTCTCAGTTCATATGCTCATTTCACACCTCCTCTCCATCACCCCTAAAGTAGCCTAAATATGCAGCAGTAATGTTTCCATCAAGAGAAGAAAAGCAAAGCATGTTTCATCTCTGCTGTCCCTTTTCTCCCACCTTCTGTCCCCTCTCTTTGCTGTTTTTAATACCTAAAAATTTATTCTTATACTCTTATAGCTTCAGATCCTCATTAGGATGGAATGTGGGAGGCAGAGTTGAGAATTTCAGGTGTGTTTAAATAAATCATTTATTGCCACAAAAATGTTATTCTTACTCAATTTACAATTTATTTAAGATAGATTTTTTTGCCTGAAAATTTTCCACCAGTATTTTTGAATAAATTTCCTTATACAGTTGAATATTATAGGCAAATTTCAGACTTCCGTTTGCTAGTAGTTTAATAGCCAGCAATCTAAACAATAATGAATATGTAAACATATTAACCTTGGTGTTAATTTAGCTGCAAATGGCCTTTTTTCACCACTACTGGATTTTTTTTTTTAATTTTAAAATGCTTTATTGCTAAAAAAAGAAAAATTAATTGTCAGCTGAGCCTTCAGTGAGTTGTGACATCAAAGATCACTGATCACAAATCAGCATAACAAATATACAATAATGCAAAAATGTAAAATATTGCAATTACCAAAAGGTGACACAGAGATATGAAGTGAGCAGATGCTGTTGGAAATATGGTGCTGATAGACTTGCTGGATACAGGTTACCACTAACGTTCAATTTTCAAAAAACAACATTTGCAAAGCACAGTAAAGCAAAGCACGACAAAACCAGGTATTCCTGTATTCCTTATCTTCCTCAGTCAGTCACTTCAGTCACTCATTCGTGTCTCTTTGTGACCCTATGGACTGCAGCACGCCAGGCTTCCCTGTCCATCACCAACTCCTGGAGCTCTCTCATGTCCACTGAGTCGGTGATGCTATCCAACCATCTCATCCTCTGTCGTTCCTTTCTCTTGCTGCCTTTAATCTTTCCCAGCATCAGGGTCTTTTTTAATGAGTCAGTTCTTCGCCTCAGGTGGCCAAAGTATTGGCGTTTCAGCTTCAGCATCAGTCCTTCCAATAAACACCCAGGGCTGATCTCCTTTAGGATTGACTGCTTGGATCTCCTTGAAGTCCAAGGGACTCTAAAGAGACTTCTCCAACACCACAGTTCAAAGGCATCAATTTTTCAGCACTCAGTTTTCTTTATAGTCCAACTTGCACATCCATACATGACTACTGGAAAAACCATAGCTTTGACTAGACAGACCTTTGTCGGCAAAGTAATGTCTCTGCTTTTTAATATGCTGTCTAGGTTGGTCATAGCTTTTCTTCCAAGGAGCAAGCATCTTTTAATTTCATGGCTGCAGTCACCATCTGCAGTGATTTTGGAGCCTCAAAATATAAACTCTGTCACTGTTTCCATTGTTTCCCCATCTATTTGCCATGAAGTGATGGGAACAGATGTCATGATCTTAGTTTTCTGAATATTGAATTTCAAGCCAACTTTTTCACTCTCCTCTTTCACTTTCATCAAGAGGCTCTCTAGTTCTTCTTGCTTTCTGCCATAAGGGTGGTGTCATCTGCATATCTGAGGTTATTTATATTCTCCTGGCAATCTTCATTACAGCCTGTGCTTCATGCAGCCCGGCATTTTACATGATGTACTCTGCATATAAGTTAAATAAGAGGGTGACAATATACAGCCTTGACGTACTCCTTTTCCTATTTGGAACCAGTCTGTTGTTCCATGTCCAGTTCTAACTTAAAAAAAAAAAGAAACATGTCAATGTAGATTTTGCCAGAAATTTGCAGGGGATAATCCTTCCAACTCATTTGTGGGGCAAGTATTATTCTAATGTCAAAATCATGAATAACTATTATAGGAAAAGAAATCTATAGACTAGTATTTCTCATAAAGAAGAATACAAATATTTCTAGTAAAATGTTAACAAATTGAATCCAGCAATATATTAAAGGAATAATACACCATGACAAATTGGAATTTATCTTAAATTTGAGGCTAGTTTAGCACCTTAAAACAAACCAATGCAATTCACTATATTAACAGATTGAAGAAAATATATCATCAACTGACTAGACACAGAAACATCATTTGACAAAATCTAATACCCATTACTTATTAAAAAAAAAAACAAACTGTCAGCAAACTAGGAGTATACACTTTTTAAAAACATTTAATAAAGGGGATCTATAATAATCTTACATCTAACGTTATTTTTAATTGTGGAAGACCGAACTTACTTCCTAAGATCAAGAACAAGGCAAGGATATCCACTCACAGCCACTTCTATTCACAATGGTACTGGGGGTTCTAACTAGAACAATAAGGTATGAAAAAGAATTAAAAGCACCCCACAACCAAAAGCTTTAATACAGTATGATATTGATGTGAAGAGAGGCAAATAAATCAGTGTGAAAAAGTAAAGTCCTGAACTAGACCCACATTTATATAGTCACTTAACAAAGGAGAGAAGACTATTCGGTAGAAAAAAAAAATGGATTGTAATCTCAGTAGATGATACTGGAATGACTGGATTTCTATATACATAGGGAAAAAAAAGAAAGGCATTTGATCTGTACCTTAAATCATATATAAAATTTAACTCAAAATTTATAATAGACCTAGATATAAAACTAAAAATTATAAAAAAACCTCGAGAAGAAAATATAGGAAAAATTCTTTGTGACATTATGTTAAATAAACAATATGGAAAGTATTTCAGTATCTGTGATTCTTTTTTTTTTTTTTTTGATTCTTTTTAGTAAAGTTTAAAATGTGCCTAGTAAGTTCTTCCCTAAGAGAGTAAATTTACGGATTTTAATAACTCACAGAAATAAGTCATTGGATATATTTCAGTTTAGAAGTAATAAGAATTCTGAATTAAAGTTGAATGATTTTTAATTTCTTCAATTTTCTGTTAGCATCATAGGGCTAAAGTCAGCTGTGCATTGGTTTAATAAAATAAAGAAAGATAAACAACTGATTTATTGAGCAAAATTGGTCTACTGCTTCTCAAGAGTTCTACCTAGATCATTGTTTTCATCCACTAAAATCCCTTCACTCCTTCTCAACCTATATCTATGACAAGTTCCCTTTGGCTTATAGCTTCTGTCAGTGATGACCAGAACAGATAGGAAATGTACCATCTAACAGTGTTCCACAAGAAAGCCCAGAGACACTTGGTTTTCCAAAGTTCTAAGGAACACATTCTTGCAAGGGGCACCAGCATCACTGAGAAGCCTGCATCTGATGGTAGAAGATGCTGTTACAGATTGGTAACAACAGGACACGATAAGATCTCAGAAGAACAGAGATCAATTGGTGTTGTCTAACTGAGAAGGCAGGTGGTGCAATTACAGAAATAAGCAACAAGATCTGAATAGCAGCCAAAAAACCGAGGTGGGGCTGACCTAAGGAGAGCTATGGAAATCTGCCAGCAATATGGAAGACTATCAAGTTTGAATTGGGCTCAGAATAGAAATGGGGTTTTCAGCAAGTGCAAACATTCTTGTCTCCTGGGTCATACATACTGGCAAAATCTATGGTATCAGAGAGATCTGGGATGAAAAAGATGCCTTGTAGAGCTTATGGCGAGCATCAGAAGGAGTTTCACAAAAGATTCTGAAACAAGGTCATTTCATCTGTGGCAGAAAATTATATATCATTTGAAAAACAGCTCCTGGCATGCTGTTGTGTTCCAATAGAGCAGAAACACCTAGCCATGAGACATCAAAGGACCATGCATCCATACCACCCATTATGAGATGGGCTCTGTCAGAACCAAATCACAAGACCATGTGGTCCTGACGGCAATCCATTGTCAGATGAAAGTGGTGCATACATCTGAGATCGGGGACTGGCTATAACAGAGAGCACACGTGAACCACAGGAGCAGGCATCCCAGAAACACGTCAGCCTCCACTGCTATCTGTCTCTCTCTGCTGGAACTAATTCCACAGGGGAAAGGAGACCTTTATTACCAGTTGATTGAGAAAGTTAAACTTGATTCATAGATAACTTGGCTCAATATGTTGATCAAAGCCAAAGAATATATTGTAGGTATAGTACAACCCTACTCCTTGATGGCCCCGAGAGACAGAAGTGAGGAGAAACGTGCTATTGGGAAGAACTCTGGGGAAAGTGCCTAACTATTCAGTTTGTGTAAGTCATTTAGATTTATGGGCATGTGATAAATAGCCTAGAAGCTCCATCAGGGAGCTGAAATTATAAGAAATGTTGTCGTAACTAGAACTTTACCAGTTGATTGAGAAAGTTAAACTTGATTCATAGATAACTTGGCTCAATATGTTGATCAAAGCCAAAGAATATATTGTAGGTATAGTACAACCCTACTCCTTGATGGCCCCGAGAGACAGAAGTGAGGAGAAACGTGCTATTGGGAAGAACTCTGGGGAAAGTGCCTAACTATTCAGTTTGTGTAAGTCATTTAGATTTATGGGCATGTGATAAATAGCCTAGAAGCTCCATCAGGGAGCTGAAATTATAAGAAATGTTGTCGTAACTAGAAGGAGGACTTGAGAAGAGGTATACAGATGGACACATAGAAGTTATCAGAAAACATGAGTTATTTTTTCTCTGGTTTGTTAATGCCTACTGTAAACTGTCCATCATGGACAAGGCACTAATCAACTAAACAACTTGGCCACTTGGGGTCAATCAGTGCTTGGATCAACTACTCTAGTGTTGGCGCAATGGCACATGTGGTGATAAGGATGGAGGGTATCAAAGACCATGTGTATGTGTCTGTGTAAGTCATGTCTGGCTTTTTGTGACCCTATGGACTGTAGCCCACCTGGCTCCTCTGTTCATGGGATTCTCCAGGCAAGAATACTGGAGTGAGCCGCCTTGTCCTCCTCCAGGGATCTTCCTGACCCAGGGATCAAACCTGCATCTCCTACATTGCAGGCAGATTCTTTATCCCTGAATCACCAAAAGTATAGGTCTCACCAAATCTGATCTAGGTACTGATACTGCAGAACATCTACTTTTCCAGCAACTGAGCTTCTGATATGGCACAATGCCTCAGTGAGAGCAAGCGGCATATGGGTGGTAAGTTGATTCATTAGTTGGACCATTTCTACCATGGAAGAGGCAGCAACTCATTTAAGTTGTTGACATATATTTTCAGAATGAGTTTGACTCTGCAGCTCATGGGGCCTTGGCTCACATCCCTGTCTGAAGGTTTTTAAACTTTGTTGCATCAGCAAGGAATCCCACATCACTTCAGGCCAAGGGATTCCTTTCACAGAAGAGGAGCTCTAGCTGTGATAGATGATCATGGAATCTACTGGTCTGACCACATGCTGCACCACTGAGGCACCAGCTTGGAGGTGATAGCCATAAAGAATAGGGTCTCATCTTCCAGTTATATAATTTACTCTAAGTCAGCAATGTATGTTGTGGTGCTGCGACTCCAAACAAATAGAGTATAAGAATCTAAGAACCAAGGGATAGAAATAGGATATTTATCATCATATTCAGTGATCCACCTGGGAAACATATGATTTCCATTCCTGCAACTCCAAGTACTATGGATCCAGAGGTTCTGAATCTCAGACCAGAACACTTTCACTTCTGTGAAGTTTCAAGCCACCACTACCCTCTAATCACTTCAAGCTCTTCAAGTTAGAAAATGAGCAGACCAGGAGACACCATCTTGTTGGAGATATTTGACCCTGATTATCAAAGGGAGGTAGCGCTGCTGTTACATCTGGAGGCAGAGAGACTGCATGTGACAGTTATCCATGGTGGCATTTCTTGGTACTGCCCTAATCAATCTCAAAAGTAAGTGAAAAGTAACAGCCATATCCTGAACTAGGGATGCAGATCTCACATGGACATCGGTGTCACCCAAACTAGCAGAGATGCTAGAAAGTTATACATTTTTATACTATTTAAAATTGGGCTGGATTCAAGACTCATTTATGTTTTCATATTTCATCCCAATTTTCAAAATGTGTTATTATTTCTTCTTCATGGAAAAGTGCTTAGCAGTGTGCGCCACTCCTGCTTCGTGTTTGTGCTGTAGAAGTTTACTTCTGGATTGTCCTATATACACATTTTTAGGTTACATTTTTAAAGAAAGATTAAATTCTACTATTTTATTTAATTGTCCTTAGTTCTCATAGATCTTGTTCCATCCTACCAGAATTCTTCCTCTTGTTTTTTGTTTGTTTGTTTGTTTTTTAATCAAATGCAAGTAGTTCATTTTGAAGGTGAGTCCAGGAAACTGGTGATAGATTGAGGACATGGGACGCAGGAGAGGGGAAAGTTTATAAGGGATTTGCTAGCAGACAAGTTATCACTGTGGACCTAGAGCTTCCTCTTTTTTAATATAAATTTGTTTATTTTAATTGGATGTTAATTACTTTACAATATTGTATTGATTTTGCCATTCATCAACATGAATCCACCTCTTGTTTTTTAATGAAATACTTCAGATGAGATTCCTTTTAAAATTAGTAAACTGAATTGGTATAACTTCTGAGGTCTTATATGCCTGAGAATGATTGAGTGTTACACTCACATTTGTATTGAGTTAGACAAATATAAAATTTTATATTAGAGTTTCTTTTCTTTGAAAATATTTTTTCATTATATCTTTCGTATTAAAGCTTTTGAGAAGTCTGATACCAATTCAAATATTGTACCTATGAAAGTCACCTATTTCTCTCTATATAACCTTTTAGAACTTCTCCTTCCCTGTTTTTTATTGATATCCTTAAGCTTCAGTTTAATGTTTCGAAGGGCTTGGGGGGGTGTAGTTTTACTTTGTTCTATTCATTATTTTTTGTTTGGCATTCCATGTGCTCTTTTAAAATGAGTTTCTTTTCTTTTTTTTTTAATCTGAGCAACTAGGGTAATTTATGTATCTACTGAAAATTTCTCTAGCTTCCATATGTCTTAACTTAATTTTCCATCGTTCTATCCCTTACTGATCCTTTCCTAAAATATCTGAAAAGAGTTTCTAAATCTGATCTTTAAATTTACTAATTCATTCCTTAATTTTTTTTCTGTTCATCCCATTCATTAAGTTTGTCTATTCAAATTACTATATATTTCATGCCCAATATTTTGAATTAATTCTTTTTTATAACCACTTATTCCTGTTACACCAGTATCTTTTTATCTTTAGAAGATAATTTCTTCTTTTTAAATCCTTTCTCCATCTGGTCAAGGAAGTCTACTTCTTTTTATGCAAGATGTTGAATATCTGTCTTCGGTAGCAATTGTCTTCCTCGAACAAATTTCTGTACTTCTCTTGGGTCAGCTGTCCCCTGGACATATCAACCACTGGGCTGTTAATGAGGGTGGAGGGATGGAAGCTAAAGCAGCCCAGGCCCTCTTAGCAGACAACCATAAATGTAGTACTTGGGAACAGAAGTGTCTCAAGTAGAGAGCCTTTGCACACTGTTCCACCTCAGCAAATTTATCTTACAAGGAAATTCTATACCTCCACCATTATTATCTTACTGGGATTTAATTTTCTCGCCTTCAGTTTCATAAAAAGAGGTGGAGATAAGAAGTAATAAATGGCAACGGCCAGCCAATCTTCTTCTATTTCTTATTATCTACACCCCATCTCAGCTAGATTATATTATAATATGACCCTACACCCAGCCCCCAGCTAAAGTGACACTGCTATTTCTCTATCTTGCGTTAATTACTGGCTGGGCAGTGGTTTTGTTTTTCAAAGCAATACCAGTGGAGCAGGGAAACATCCCAACTAGGAATTTGTCTTTGAACCTCTCTCCCTCTCATTTATATGAACCTGGTTCTCTTCTACTTTGGAGGACTGTTTCCCTCTTACACTAGAATATAACCAGTTTCTGTTTCCCAAGAGTTTTTGTAGTAAACGAATACTCCTACCAAAAGTGAAAAGTGTTAAACATTTAATGTGTAAATGTAATCATTCTACTTAAATCCATCAACCTCCTCCCCACTTCTCTATATCTCTAGGATTGAGCTAGGGAGTGAGGCTTAGCAGCTCATGTTAATTTGTCACCTGTCCATCATCATTTGATCAGTGTCATTTAGACATATTTCTTTAAAAATCTGATTTCTGAAAGCTTCTTTCAATTTCTCAAAATACAAAAAAGCTCCCATTACTGTATGTGATTTTTCATTTTCTATCTGAAAAAACAATATAATATTGATCTATATACCTTATTTGTTAGAAATAGGGAGCAGGAAAACAACTTGAGACTAATTAAGCATAAAATACCTCCAGCTTTAAATCTGGTGCTATTTCAGTTTTCAGTTCTTTGTTTATGATTCATATAATAGTTTGCTTTAGACAAATTAATTAGTTGTGTGTGTCAAGCTAGCTAAATGCATGCTAAATATTTTCCCAAGAGAACTAAGTTGAAACTGGGTGCTATTAAAACCTTCAAATGAACAAAATCTGTTTTAACAAGTCACACATTATTAATTGGAACTGGATAGTGAGGCATATTTTTGGATGCTTGCCGAGAATAATTATGGAGCTTCTTTCATTTTTTATTGGAAGATGACAAGTTAATCAAGAAAAGCTAATCCAGCTCATTATGGCCAAAGCTTGAAAACATGACCATAAACTACTCACCTTACCAGTTTGGATTAGGGTTGATAATGTAAGTGAGCTTCAGGAGTCATACTTATGCTATACTTGATACCTTAGAGCGATTTCTGCCCAGTTTATTCATTATATGTAGGCAAAACATTGGCTATCCAAAAAAAAAAACTAACATTATTGACCCAAAGTCACACAACTGGTTGGTGACAAGGCCAGAATTATGAAATAAATGTTTATTTTGCCATGGCCAAAAGTAGCTAAAAAACAATGCTTGTTCAGTAAGTTGTATTATATCTTTCTACATTAAATCTGAGTAATACTTTTAAAAAACTTACTATAAATGTGTATAATGTTTTAATAAAAGTATTTTTCCCAATAATGGACTCACTGCCAGGAATGATTCATTTTCCGCCATTTTCCGATTTGTGTTTGCTTAACAGCCACTTAATCGTCTTCTTTTGGTGCTTTAAGGAATTATCTTGCCTCTATTATGCATGGTCTTGCAGTGTATTACTGCCCACCCCCAAACTCAAGCAAGTTTAATCAGATTCTCTCTTTTAAGACTTTAAATCTTGAACACCTTGATGTTGATACAGAAAAAAATATCAGGAAAAACATGTTCATTTGAAGTTGCATACATGCCTCTAAGTCACTTCAGTCATGTCCTACTCTTTGTGACCCCGTTGACTGTAGCCCATCAGGCTCCTCTGTCCATGGGATTCTCCAGGCAAGAATACTAGAGTGAGTTGCCATTTCCTACTCTAGGGGATCTTCCCAACCCAGGGATTGCACCCATGTCTCTGATATCTCCTATATTGGTAAGCAGGTTTTGGGTTTTGTTTTTTTTTTTTTTTTTCCTTTTTCTTTTTACCACTGGTGCCACCTCTAAACTCACAGCTCTTCCAAGCTTNGTTGACTGTAGCCCATCAGGCTCCTCTGTCCATGGGATTCTCCAGGCAAGAATACTAGAGTGAGTTGCCATTTCCTACTCTAGGGGATCTTCCCAACCCAGGGATTGCACCCATGTCTCTGATATCTCCTATATTGGTAAGCAGGTTTTGGGTTTTTTTTTTTTTTTTTTTTTTTCCTTTTTCTTTTTACCACTGGTGCCACCTCTAAACTCACAGCTCTTCCAAGCTTTATCTTTCTAGGAGCTTGATTCATTAGCCGTCTCATCACTCTTCTGACTACCTTCCCATTGCTCTTCTCATCACGCAGCTAATTGATCTCTATTTTCTTCTGTATGAGTTAGCTAGAACTCATTTCTGTTGCTTGCAGTCATTGGGGTCTAACTGATCACTTATTATCTCTGGGTTTGAATCAAGATGCAATCTGAACCACATTGTTGTGTGTGGCCAGGAATGATATTATTCCTAATAAGAATTGATCTGACACACTTCATTTGTCTGCTGTTTCATTTGCTTGATCTTATGTTTTAAAAAGCAAGAGTTGGCATAAAATTTTCACTTGTTAGCAAAAATTATTTATGGTTACTATACATACCTAACCCTAATACTCACCTTAGCAGAGTATTAAATGAAAAGAAGCAACTGCCCTTATGCTTGAGGCTCAAGAGGAACTCAGGTGTATTAAGAGAACTCTAAAGAAGATGCATGTCAGTATATGCCAAAACCAATACAGTACTGTAAAGTAAAATAAAGTAGAAATAAAAATTTAAAAAAATACTAATACATAAATAAAATAAAATAAAATAAAGAAGATGCAGAATAAAAGTCTTAGACACTGAGACATTTCATACAATCTGCTTTTACTGTTGAATTTTAAAATTTTGTTTTCCATGATGATATCTATTTTAAAGAAATGTCAAACCGAGTACATGTGCTACAAGAGACTCTTCTTAGTCATTCTGTTGGACTGAGAGTGAGACCTAATTATTTGAAGCAACATGTTTACTGAGCATGAAAAGATGGTAAACAGATTTGTAAGTGCATGGGCTGGATTAAAATGAGAGATAAAGTTTGTACTAATCTAATAGAAAACACATTTGAATAAAAAAAATTAAGATCTACATTGGCATGGGTGAAATATTAAATGAGTCTTTCAAAATGGTTCCAAATTTTTATCCACTCTCCACATCAGGAGATCTTAAAAGCTAAAAGTACACACCAGCAATTTATAAGTATGCCTGGACTGGAGGGCCCTGATGATTCTATTAATACAGGCTTTGATGTAGCTTAATATAAACCACATACATTGTCTATAAATATAGCTTATGGTTGGCAAATATTCTAATAAAATTGATTTTGTTCATACCAACGGAAATGGCTTTGCGGTGGATTAAATGGCCTTTAAAAATACAGTAAGGCATTTTACTCTGTCTGCTTTCAAAAATTACAAAATGTCATCCAAAATAAGTCTGTGACTTTCTGTAGCCAAATCTTTATCAAGTGTGTCAGCAGAACTATGATATGTTTGTATGTCAAGTCAAGTTGCCCAGGCAGCAAAATTAATGCCATCACAACGTCAATTTCCAAGATTTTAAAACATCTACTTTTACTTTTAGGATAAAAAGTGAAATAAAAGTAGCAACTATCATAGAATGGTTAAAATAATAGCGATGATGTTTCCCAGGAGAAAAATACAGCAGTGTCTGGCAACATTTTGTACTATGATAATAAAAACCTAACAAATTAAAAAAAGAAATTGCAATACCCAAGATTACCTACTGCTGCTGCTGCTGCTAAATCGCTTCAGTCGTGTCCGACTCTGTGTGACCCCATAGACGGCAGCCCA
>SJYX01021875.1:0-10986 GCA_006410675.1 Oreotragus oreotragus
CAATTTGATCTCTGGTTCTTATCCCAATTATCCCATGGTCATTTTTCTCAGTGGCTATCTCATCTTCTATCTGTCTTCTAACTATTGCAATGGCCTTCTAATCATCAATCTTTTTGCCACAGGGGCTCTGCTTCTCCCAACTGATCCTCCATCTTACCTTCCTAAAAGTCAAATCCAATCATGTTACTCTCCTGATTAAATATCCCAAGCAAAATAACATGAAAATGCCTTCATAACTGACCCAGATCTGTATTTTTAGATTCACTTCCTGTGTTTATTGGAATATTCAAACTTCCCAGTTGTAAAACTTACTAAAAAAAAACTACAGTAATCAAGACAGTATGGTCATGGCATAAGGAGACACATATAGAGAATGGAATATAATTGAAAATCCAGACATGAACCGTACATTTATGGTCAACTGATTCGACACTGTGCCAAGACAGTTCAGTGGGCAAAGGATAGTATTTTCAAGAAAAAATTTCAAACACAATTAACAACATCACTGAGTCAATTTTTACCCTTACCATATGCACAAAATGACTCAAAATGAATCAAAGACCCAAAGGCAAGAGTTAAGGTATAAAAGAATGTGAAGAACACAGAGGTGTCAGTTTTTATGAGCTTAGGTCAGAAAATGTTTTTTTTAGATATGACAACAAAATCACAAATGATAAAAAATAGTTTACCCCACCAAGATTTTAAACCAAAGAGAAGACTTATCAAAGTGACAGTATAACCCATAGTATGGGAGAAAACACTATATATTGTGTATTTGAAAAGAGACTACTATTTATCCAGAATATATAGACGTACTTATAACTCAATAATAAAGAGTAAACTGAACCCATTAAAAACTGGCAAAGAATTAAATAGACTTTCATCTGGAAAAGATATTGATATAGCCAATAAGCATGTGAAGAGATGCTCAGATGCTCAACATTACTAGCCAGGAGGAAAATCTAAATCATATCCTCTAGAATAGATACACCCAAGAAGGTAGACAATAACAAGTGTTGGTGAAACTGTATAAAAAAACAGAACCCTTGTGCATGCATTTCAGTTTGCTGGCAGGAATGTAAATGTTGCAGCTGGTTTTGGGAAACAGTTTGGCAGCTAAATGCATAGAATTTCCATATGACTCAGTAATTCCACTCCTCGGTACATATCCAAGAAAAATTAAAAGATCTGTCCAAAAATGTTTACATAATATTCACAGTAGCATTATTCAAAATAGTAAAAAAGTGGAAAAAATTCCAAAGTATCCATGAAATGATGAGTCAATAAACAAAACATGGTATATCAATGCATGCAATGGAATATTTTTTGGCAATAAAAAATCAACAACATGTTTATTAGTCCTAAAACGTGGACCAATCTCAAAAGCATTAGGCTAAGCAAAAGAAGTTGGCTCCAAAATAAAAAACAACCCATATATTGTTTGATTTTTGGCCAAGGAAAGTTTTCAGGATAGGCAAATTTATAGCAAGTATATTAATAGGTACCTAGTCAGGAGGGTGGGCACCTCTAATGGGTCTGGAGTTTCTTATTGGGATTATGAACATGTTCTAAAGTTAGATTGTGGTTATGGTTCCACAGTTCTGCATATGATAAAGTACACTGAAATATAGACTTTAAATAAGTGGTGAATTTTATGCTGTTAGTTATAGCTTAATAAAAATGTAATTAGATTTTTTTAACTAAAGTGGTTAAAATTTAGAGAAAGGTGAGAGAAAAAAGAAAAAAAAACTTAAAATCTTTCTTTACAATGTGTGTGAGAATGAGGAGATGCAATAAAGGGCCACAAAATATATTTTATGTCAGCTTTCTACTAAGGAACTTTCCTGGCATCTCACTGAGGCAGAAAGACATGAGTTATCTTCAGTTGCTGCTGCTGCTGCTAAGTCACTTCAGTCGCAAGAGTAGAAGGGGAAAAACTTCAGCAAACCATCGAGTTTCCTAAAGAGGCAGACTGCGTCCTGTGCTGTCACAATAACATAAGAAGTCAAGAGTAGGCCTGTCATGTAGGCAATAATCTAGTATTTCGTCAAGTACTTTAATTCCTAGACTTTACAGGATATCTTTCATTTTCAATTAGGTTAGAAATTATCTTAGAGATCCAACCTAAGACCCTCTTACTGTATTCACAAGACTATCCATGAAGCACTATTTGGCCAAGCAGAAATAACGAAAATATCCATCAATGGCACTGGCTGAATAAACCATGCTGCTACATACACACGATTGAGTATTAAGCAGCTAGAAAATAGATTAAGGAATATACATACCATTGCATATTCTTAAGCAAAACAACTCAGTGGAAAATAGTAGGTACAGTGTTTACCACATATCTAAGAAAAGAGGAGTGGACAGAGGTAGTAGTTTGATGTTTTTAAATACATCTTTAGTGGACTTGAATTGTCTAAATATTTTATCTGACTAACACAAAATTTAGAGATTAATCTTAGAGATTAAATGTACAATGAAATTGATGGGAAAACCCTTTTATTGTATTGAATTTATATTTTCTAAATTAAAAACAAAACCCATTTTTACTTCAGAGGATACTAGTCAGGTATTTCTGGCATACATTGTCTGAATCTTCATGATATATTCAATGACCTGAAAATATTTAAAGCTTTTGTTAGTATATTTTTATCTTATGGAATACTTATTATGTGGCTGCAAAGTACTAAACCTTTTCTTCTCATCTTATTTAATCCTGACAATGACACAGAGAATTTTTATGAGCTGCTTTTTATGGCTATGAATACTAAGACTTGAGACATGGAATGACCTGGCCAAGATCAGTTTGACTCACCCAAGGTAGATGTCATCTAACGCTCTTAACCAAGACCATACTGCTTGTTATTAAATTGATACTAATCTAAAGGATATATAAGCATCATAATAATAGGAGTTAATAGTTAGAAAATGCATGGTTCACTTTTATTATCTTTTCCATTAATGAAAATCTTTTGCATTTTACACATCAGTTCAAGTAAGAGCTGATTAGGTTAATTCTTCTACCGTAAAACAGGGGAGTGTGAAATTTGAACATGTTTGTAATGTTCAAAACCTTTTTCATTTTTATTAGTATGCTACTGCTGCTGAGTCGCTTCAGTCATGTCTGACTCTGTGCGCCCTCATAGACGGCAGCCCACCAGGCTCCCCTGCCCCTGGGATTCTCCAGGCAAGAACACTGGAGTGGGCTGCCATTTCCTTCTCCAATGCATGAAAGTGAAAAGTGAAGGTGACGTCGCTCAGTTGTGTCCGACTCCTAGCGACCCCATGGACTGCAGCCTACCAGGCTCCTCCGTCCATGGGATTTTCCAGGCAAGAGCACTGGAGTGGGGTGCCATTGCCTCCTCTGATCAGTATGCTACCTTTTTGAAAAGGGCTTCCCTGGTATCTCAGTAAAGAATCTGCCTGCACTGCAGGAGATCTGGCTTCTTTCCCCGGGTCAGGAACATCTCCTTGAGAAGAGAATGACTGCCCGTTCCAAGATTCTTGCCTGGAGAATTCCATGGATAGAGGAGCCTGGCAGGCTATAGTCTTGGGGTCACAGAGAGTCAGACAGGACTGAGCAACTAACACACGACATTGCCTTTTTAAAAAAGGAAATACATTATTAAACAAATGATTAGTCAATGAAAGTAGTGTAAATAGGACTCCATTGTTTTTAAATTACTATTTACCACAAAGTTCAAATGGGATAATTTTGGCCATTTTATAGATACATTTTGATTAAACTTCTTGGAAACAGTGATGCCTAATGTATATTCTCATAACACTTAGCATAGTGCTTTATATAAGTAACATGTTTGTTCAATTAATATGTGAAAACTTGCTACAAATAAGAACAGAATCCAGATTCTGTAAGAAACAATAATCAGCTTTCAAATGAGTAAAGCTGACAACCAAACTCATCAATTGTCCTCCATCTTTATTTATTTATTTTTTTTGCTTCATGTATTCATCTCTTTTACAAACATTCGTTGAGCAGAGTGCAGCAGGCTTTGTGTATTGGCTGTCTGCCTGTGGAACCCTCTGAATGCTTCTCCCACCAGGTGAGCATTCTATCTCATCTGGAGTCTTTTAAGGACATATTCAAGAGACTGAGCCCTATAACATGTGGGACTTGCTTTTGCTGACTATTTTTGGGCAGAAATTACCGACTCACATACGTACAGAGACCTGGCAGAAAATCGAATAAGTGAATTTGGCCACCATAGTGTGTGGTGGGTTCCCAGCAAACTGGGGATAGCAATATCGAAGATCCCTCTGTTGTCACCGTTATAGATTGTGAAACCCAGGTTATAAAAACTTCCAAAAAAGACAGGAAACTAGAGTTTTATGTGAAATGGTAATCCAGAAATTTTGACTGTGAAAAAAAACAATTAGAAAAATAGCAAAAATTTTAAAATAACCTGTGACCTCCTATCGGGGAAGGCAACGGCACCCCACCCCAGTACTCTTGCCTGGAAAATCCTATGTAGTTCTGGCCAAACAGAACCTGTTTGCTGATTGAATTTGGCCTGTAGACCAACACCACATGACCTCTGCTTTACAATATGTTCCAAGTTCCATATTCTTGTCTAGCATTCCATCTCTTCTCTAGGGGATGGATATTGGTATAGTTTATATTGTTTAGAAAAGCCTTCAACTTGTAATCAATATCTTGACCTTGTTCTATGACCTCACCAAGACAGTGGCTCAAAATATAATAAAATCCAGCATCTGCACAAAATCTGTATATTTTTATAGGTTTTCTCTTCAAGACCCAGGGCATAATTTTATGCCTCTTCATACATATGTGTAAATGTCATTTTTTCCTTTTGTATCCCTCAACATTTCAGGTTTGTTTCAGTAACTTGTACTTTTTGGACTTTGTTCTTGGAAACTAAGTACACTCAAACTAGAATTTGTTGAAAAAGAAATGGTTTGGGAACACATCAACACTTTGAGACCTGTCACTTGATTTCTGTTTTTTACTTGTTTCTAGCCAATCCAACCTCATTGTCTCTTTGAGCTGAGACTTTGTCTTAGTTTTTTTGTTCAAAAAGACTGTCTTTTTAAACTTAAGACTGTCAGTCTTTAGACATTAGGAATGTTATAGTTGGTCCTTTATGCTAAAAACTCAACTGTAGAGTCAGAGGTAAAGGATGAATTTCCTTCTCATGCCGGCTTTTTGCATCAAATGAAAACTACCTGGCTGGAGTAAGAAATTTGAAGTTCCTTCTTCCCCATTTCAATTTCAAAGGCATCTTGGCACTCAAGTAATAATCCATTCAGAATGAGGAGTGGTGTCTAATCTCTGACAGCCTACCAGGTCAAGGAAGTAATATCTCTGGTGGAAGGAACCACCAACCTTATTGCAAGAGTATAGGTAGAACATTGTGGTAGATGTTGGCCCATTCAGTACACAATTTAATCTATTTCTAGTGTGTCCTCTGTACTTCAGAGGGTGGAAAGTAGAAATCCCTTCAAAACTAGGACTCAGGATGTAATGTGGAGTCTCTCAATTAGATATATTTTCATGAGACTTGAATTTGGAACTATGGAGAGGCTGGGATGCATCTAGCAGAAAAAAAAAAAAAAAAAAAAGGTTCTGGGGCAGTTGGTTGTCATAACAGCACTCTAATTCCACAGGCAGCCTCTGACTGAAGCAGGGCAGAAGTTCCTTCGGTGTTTCTGTTGTGCACTATGGTTTGGGACTCCCTCCTAGAAACTCAAACTCAAGTCTCTCCAACCTTCTTAATAACACTTGCAATCACTTAAAATTAACTTTAGTCTGTTGAAACGGATGTATTGTGTGTGTGCTAACAACCGAAGCAACTTAGCACACACACACACATGATACATCCATCCTTTCAATATAGTAAAGTTAGAGTGAAGTGTTAGTCACCTGCTAAATTATCCTGTAGCCAGGCTAAGCGCTTAGCCTCAAAGGAAACACCATGGTGACTGTATTTCTGGGTAAGGTACTAGGTAGGAAGAGAAAGCTAATTTGATAATAAAAGAAAAGCTTCAAAGGGAAGGTCTCCTTGACCAAACACCTTACTGCTTCTTCAGCGATATCATCTCTAAATGTCCAGTCATGTTGCAGGGACTTCTAATCTCCCACTTCTTACCCCTGGGGATGGGGAGAACAGTATAATTTTGATTCACTGGTGACTGGCCAGTCATGAACCACATCACTTCCCCTTGTGCTATAAATTTCATGGGCTCCAGAGCTTTAGAATACTCTTGAGATAGCTCTGACAGTCTGAGCAGAGACTCACAAGTACCTATTTGATAAGGACTCGGGTATTTCCTGAAGCCTTAGCTTATATCACTGCTGAGAAATTGAGTGAGCCAAAACATTTGTTCAGGTTTTTTCTGTAAGAGCTTACAGAAAAACCTGAATGAACTTTTTGGCCAACCCAATGTTATGCCCAGATCATGCGTCAAAGTTTGAGACTAGGGGATCTCTGTTTTATATGCTTGCCAATCTGCCACCACCGCTGCTGCTAAGTAGCTTCAGTCGTGTCCGAGTCTGTGCGACCCCAGAGACGGCAGCCCACCACCGAGCACTATGCAAAAGGCAGGCCCTGTCTCCACAGGAACCTGTTTCAACAATTGTGATCTCTTTCTCTGTATCACCACTCTCTCCCACCCTATGAGTTCCTCCTCCTCAATTTGTAAATATGCTTGGTTCTTTCCCAAATTAAAAAGACTCAACCCATCCTCAATCCACATTATTTGCCCGTACCTTACCTTTCTTCCACTGTCTAAAATTTTCACAAATATTGTGGGGGTGCCCTGGCTGAAATGCCTGGCTTTAAATATTTAAAAAAAACCTAAACAACAGAGACCAGAAACTCAGTCATTTGAAAATAGCAAGTAGATTTTTAAGGGCAGATAAAATGCCTTTTTTGTTGTTGTTCTGGAAAAATAATCATCTTTGTTAGATAAATATAAAGAAGCATTCCCCTATTGTTCTTGTGGAGAACAGAACATTATTAACCCAAATCTCATGTTTTTATAGACCTAGAATTCTGTTGACAATATAAACTGTTTTGTTTTTCTGGAGTATATTAACATCTCTGAGATGTTCTTTGTCTTTGTTTACGTAATAGGAGGACATAAGAGAACTCGTTTTGGTCCTGAATAAATTGAGAAGGACCAGTGTTGTGAAATGTTGCTTGCTATCGGGGGAGCTATGGGTATTCTTATTCAGGAGGCTAAGGAAGGAGATAAGTAATCAAGGCAATTGGATGCCTGCAGAAAGAACATAGACTATTAACAGGGGGATTATCTGCACCTGACACTGAAGAGCAGCTAAAAAAAGAAACTAGACTGGTTTCAATATTCAATGCTATATGTCTAATTGCTGCCTAGTCGCTTCAGTCATGTCTGACTCTGTGCGACCCCATAGACAGCAGCCAACCAGGCTCCCCTGTCCCTGGGATTCTCCAGGCAAGAACACTGGAGTGGGTTGCCATTTCCTTCTCCAATGCATGAAAGTGAAAAGTGAAAGGGAAGTCGCTCAGTCGTGTCTGACTCTTCACGACCCCATGGACTGCAGCCTGCTGGGCTCCTCCATCCGTGGGATTTTCCAGGCAAGAGTACTGGAGTGGGGTGCCATTGCCTTCTCTGGCAGAAAGTGCTAATATTATATAAATTGTCCATATGGAAAGGCTGTGATTCTATGAATGAGAATATTTTCGCTAAAGCTGGAACATATTCTTCTATCAATTATTCAACATTCTTGAACGTACTTCATTCAAGTACAACCTGGCACAGGAAATGGGGATTTAAGGTCCTGAGTGGTAACACTCCAATAAAAGTGGTGTCATGATACGGCTCCTATGCACCATTCAGTAAAATGAACCACCCCTTCTTGAAGGGAAAAATTTGCTTCCAGGACCAAGGCAGAGAAAATACAAGATGAGGCTGGGAATTTTATTTTGCTAAAAAGTAAGAATGTGTTAATAGAAGGGTGGGGACATGCCAAAGCACATTGAATCCAGCTTCAAGTGGCTCCTGATAGTCAAATATGGCATAACTTGAGCATCAAAATTAAAGAAAACAATAACAATGAAAAACTTTGACAGTATTGATCATAACCAATTGAATAAAGTAGTAATCCATGAGTTCATACTGATATAAATAAGTGCATTAGTCAAACATTGGATCATGAATAGGATACTCACATAACCTCAAAATAATTCCCCATAAAAACCTGACTGATTACAAAGAGATGAAGAGTAACTTCACAGCTACTATCCAGGCAGACACTACCTTAATCAAGAGATCAAAGCTAACACCACCATTAATGGGAAAACTGGAAATCGAGTACCACGTAATAGATGCAGAAAAATACACTGTATTACCTCTGTGATATTACTCCTCAAGAGGCATAACCTGAGCCTAATCATGAGGAAGTAGCAAACAAACCCAAACTGAGGAATAGTCTATATAATAACCAGTCTATAGTCTTCAAAAGTATAAAGTCCTTAAAACCAAGGAAAGACAATTTCAAATGGAAAGAAACTAAAGAGAAATGACAAAAATGTGTGGTCCTGGGCTGGATGTTTTTTGCTGTAAAAGATATTAAAGCTTGAATGGGGTTTAATCATTACATGGGAGAACTTTACCAATGTGTTTCCTTATTTTGATGACTGTCTTGAGATTATGTAAGAATCAACAAATAAAACAAAAATGGTTATTGTCATCTCCTTTTATCCTCAGTGGCCAGTAAGGCCTGAATATTGTGTGAGAAAACAGTAATGTGCACTCTTTGTTTCTACTGTTTTACCTCTCATTCATGCTTTAACATACAGTAATTTTCCTTTTCTTTCATCTACTCCACTTTGACTGCTCACCAAGGACTTCAGTATAATCCTGGTTAACCAACCTTGTGCCACTTAGATCTGTGTGATCTTAGAAACTTGATTTCCCCTGTGCCTCAGTTCACTGTAGTCTATCACATGGGACAATAATTGTGGTTGATATTTAAATACATATAAAATGCCTAAAATCACTCTTGGCACAGGTTAAGTGTTCAAAAATGTTAGCTACTCATAACTATTTCCATTGCAGAATTCTTACCTGTAATTCAGACCTATGTATTCAAATGCTCCCTGGACATTTTCAGCTGGATGGAGCATAGACACCTGGAGCAGAATGCCAACATCTGAACTCTGCACATCAGCACTTGATCCCATTTTTCTCACGTTCGTATTCCTTATCCTCATGAAAGCCTACACTAGAAACCTGACAACCACCCTTTATCCTTTCTTTGAAATGTTTCCCATTCAGTGGATGACAGAACAGTGTTAATTTTCTTAATATCCTTTTATTTATTCCCCTCCTCCTCCTCCTTCCTCCTTGTCACTTCATTAATTCATCATCTCATTATCTCTCCTATGTTTTTGTCAGTTTGTTGAGTATTTGGGGAGGGAGGTATTGTTTCTTTATTTTCTGAATGAGATGGAAGAACCCTTAAAGTGGAAGTGTTTATGCAAGAGGTCTGGCAGGATAGGAGAGTGCAGGTCTGTCCATGTGCCAAGAAATATAGATTCTGAAGTAGATTCTGAGATTCAGATTCAGGCCTTTTTCAAAAATAGGCAATGAGGAGTTCAGCTTTGATCAGTCACCATGGTAATTTCCTAGAGTGAACTGAGTTAAAGGAGGCAGTGTGTCAGAATCCCTAAGGCCTCAGGCTTCAGCCCCAAGGCAGGCAATTATCTGGTACGGTCCTGGTCTCACTCCCACCCCTGCCCTCTTCTCAGCCTGAGAGTTATCTGGAAGCGTGGGCCCAGGAGAAGCCTCCTGTCTTCCACAAACATCTCGCCACTTTAACCACTTTGCCTGAGATGCCAACTCAAGTGTTGGGGCTAGGTCACCACTCAGGATGAAACCCCTCATTGTCTCTCCTTTTAATGACTGCAGTTTGCCTAGATTTCCTGCTTATCCTTGATGCTCTCCCATCACTATTCTATCTCAAAAGTAATCTTTCTAAAATGTGAATATGAGCAAGTCTACCTTCCTCCCTTTAATCAGTTCACGCTATCTTTAACACAGAATAAAACACTTCAATATAGCTTCGAGGGCCCTTCTCTCTTGCTTTATGCTTGCTCCTCTCCTTCTCCCTTCTACTGACTTAATCACAGAGTTCTGAACTAATCAGATACCCATTAAGTGAAAGTGAAAGAAGTCTCTCAGTCGTGTCTGACTCTCTGTGACCCCATGGACTATAGCCCACCAGGCTCCTCCGTCCATGGCATTCTCCAGGCAAGAATACTGGAGTGGGTTGCCATTTCCTTCTCCAGAGGATCTTCCCTACCCAGAGATCAATCCCAGGTCTCCCTCATTGCGGGCAGATGCTTTAACCTCTGAGCCACCAGGGAAGCCCCTACTTCACTAATAAGCGCCACTAATTCACTCTGAGAACTCTGTGCAAATGCTATTCACTCCAGGCTGCTGTTGCACTTATTTCTTGCTTAGCTAACTTTTGTATTTTTTAAAGACTGAGCTCGCACATAATCACCTACAGGAAGCTTTGTGTGCACCCTGCAGTGGGTTACATGCTCTCCCATCTTGTGTTTCTTTCATCATAAGGTTTTATAGCTACCTGGGCAGAAAGTGAAGAGGAGCTAAAAAGCCTCTTGATGAAAGTGAAAGTGAAGAGTGAAAAAGTTGGCTTAAAGCTCAACATTCAGAAAACGAAGATCATGCAATCCGGTCCCATCACTTCATGGGAAATAGATGAGGAAACAGTGTCAGACTTTATTTTTGGGGGCTCTAAAATCACTGCAGATGGTGACTGCAGCCATGAAATTAAAAGACACTTACTCCTTGGAAGAAAAGTTATGACCAACCTAGATAGCATATTCAAAGCAGAGACATTACTTTGCCGACTAAGGTCCGTCTAGTCAAGGCTATGGTTTTTCCTGTGGTCATGTATGGATGTGAGAGTTGGACTGTGAAAAAGACTGA
>SJYX01021875.1:11137-59896 GCA_006410675.1 Oreotragus oreotragus
GAACTGTGGTGTTGGAGAAGACTCTTGAGAGTCCCTTGGACTGAAGGAGATCCAACCAGTCCATTCGGAAGGAGATCAGCCCTGGGATTTCTTTGGAAGGAATGATGCTAAAGCTGAAACTCCAGTACTTTGGCCACCTCATGTGAAGAGTTGACTCATTCGAAAAGACTCTGATGCTGGGAGGGATTGGAGGCAGGAGGAGAAGGGGATGACAGAGGATGAGTTGGCTGGATGGCATCACTGACTTGATAGACGTGAGTCTGAGTGAACTCCGGGAGTTGGTGATGGACAGGGAGGCCCGGCGTGCTGCGATTCATGGGGTCACAAAGAGTCGGGCACGACTGAGCAACTGAACTGAACTGAGGTCTTAAATGTCCTCTATTGTCCTAGTCACCCAGGACTAGGTAACTGGGTGTATTCTCTATGTATTCTCTTTTCCTGCATTACTCTGAAAACAACCTGAATGCAGGCATTCTGGATGTGTGTGGTTGTTTGGGTCTCTTTAGCTCTTATGTTGCATTTCTAGGGCCTAGTACATTGATAGAAATGTAGCAAAGATTTTTAAAAGATTTTTGAGGAAGTAAATAGCACCAGCTGGATTAGTGACTTTCTTCCTAACTCTACATCATTTAGCAAATTGACAAATCATCATGCACTTAAAATATATTGACAAGTTAGTCAGTATTGACTTTCTATTCTCAGTATGGCTTTCAGTAAGTACTCAATAAACATTTTAAAATATACAAGTTTTTAATTAAGACATTGAACCAGATATTAAACCCTTCTTTAAATTATTTCTTTAAAAATGTATGCTTTTCTATGCTTATAAGATATGGACTTTCTTAAGCCTTTAAGATGACAGCTACTTTTTAGTAGCTGACTTAGTAAAGATAAAAATAATTGTGTTTTTGTGATTTTTCAAGGATTATTTTTCTACCATGTGAGGCATTGGCACTGGAGCAATTCCCTACTCTCATTAGACCAATGAGTTATTTTTTGTATTTTTCTTGTAGCTTTATAATCATCCAAACTTCAGTTCAATCGCCTCAGCCATGTCCGACTCTTTGCAACCCCATGAATTGCAGCACGCCAGGCCTCCCTGTCCATCACCAACTCCCGGAGTTCACCCAGACTCATGTCCATCGAGTCAGTGATGCCATCCGGCCATCTCATCCTCTGTCATCCCCTTCTCTTCCTGACCCCAATCCTTCCCAGCATCAGAGTCTTTTCTAATGAATCAACTCTTCTCATGAGGTGGCCAAAGTACTGGAGTTTCAGCTTTAGCATCATTCCTTCCAAAGAAATCCAGACTTCACATCGTACCAAAAAGTAACTAGGACACTTTATACCACAAGAGTTCATAAAACAGAAGACATAAAAACAATCGATAAATCCTAAAAATGAGTCTCTTAAAAGTATTTTATAAAAACTCAGAGGAATATCTCCAGGAAAATACAGTCCTAGCTTTTATAAAGTTCTAGGTTTCTAGCTTGGGTGTAAATTAAGCCTCAGTGACTTTACTTTATGTGACTTAAACAGACATGGCTCAAAAATATTTGTTGTTTATTTTATATATTTTCAGTGACTCTGGACTGGTATTATATCTAGCTTATAGGGCACACTAAAATAAAGTACTAAGTGTGGAATCACCAAGGATTTCAACAATGGACCTATTTTTGGCATATCTCCTGGAAGATAGACAAACATTTGACAAAAGATTTGGACACAACTGAGCAACTGAACAACCTTTATATCTAGGATTCTGTCATCATGCTTAGGAAGGATCAACTCCATGGGTTAACTCTGTTGCCACTATAACAAAATCAGTCAGTTCTTCATCCTCAGTTCAATGAATTCCACTAAGAAATGACTGGGATGTAGTAGTAGGGCCCTAACATTTAGCTAAGGCCCCGGGTGACTAGGACTATAGAGGACATTTAATACCCCAGTAGGTTATTGTGAAAGTGGAGCTTACAGAAGAAAAAAAGTAGATGCTGTTTTATCTAATGATCTTTGTCAGCTCTACATGATCACCTGAAGGTGGGAATCTGACTATGCTCCAAAAAGGACATGGCCTAGAGAAGGCAGAAGTCCATTGACTCTGGAGGGATTCTACAGTCAGAGGTCACCACGTCAGACCTGTTTACATGGTCACTAGCCTGAAAATAGGCCTATAAGTCATGGATATTACCTCTAGAGATATTTAATCTATTGGAACCATCAGAAGGTTTAAAAAAAAGCCCATTATTCTGTCCCACAATTTAGGGGGGGAAATCCATAAATATCATCAATGGGTAAGTTAGCTCATCTCTAAAGCTCCTTCCTAACTTACAGAGCTATTGCAGCCCAAAGTGCTCATGGTACCTTTCTAAGAATTTCCACATTTGAGTAGAAAGCATTAGATAGATTTAATTCTTGTGAGTTTCAGTAATTTACTTTGAGACTCAACGTTGGATTTATCAGTAAGGTAAAGCTCTTAATATAAATTGCATGGTTTCTGATTATAGAAACACCCCGTGGGTGATAGCCTTCATTATTACTATATAATTAAATTTGTATTTCTTGAAATATTTTCGTAGTTCTCAAAGCCTCTTGAACAATGGGGAGTACTTATTGTCTACTTGTTAAATACATCATCTAGTAATCATTTTCACTAAGTTTCTTAAGAAGCTTTGCCATTTATTTCAGATGTGAACCTCTTGACAAATAGATAAATGAATAACCAAAGGAACTACAGAAAGGAACACCATATTCTACCAACCCAGAGTAAAACAGGCATGAAAATATAAAAAGATGCAAATAAAAATCCATACATTTATTTTTAAACTATTTATTGAAATCTGTCTATATACAAAGGGCTGTCATTAATGTCCAGAGAGCAGAGAGGGTGCTCCTTTATGAGTATGAAACCCAGTGAGAAAGGTCACACATTGCTGAGATAAGTGGTCAAAGACGGTAAAGTGTCTGTCTGCAATGCAGGAGACCCGGGTTCGAGCCCTGGGTTGGGAAGATCCCCTGGAGAAGGAAATGGCAGCCCACTCCAGTATTCTTGCCTGGAAAATCCCATGGACCGTGGAGCCTGGTAGGTTGCTGTCCATGGGATCGCAAAGAGTCGGACACGACTGAGTGACTTCACTTCATAAGACCTTATAATACTATTTCTTCTTGTTTGTTTTATGTCTCTTCTGCAATATGGATAAAATCAATTATGGAACAAGCTGTGGTTTGTGCATTTTGCTATTTAGAATAATTTCTAACAGAGGTGATAACTATAATTTTTAAAGAATAATTGTGGCAAATTTGATTAAAAAGTAACCACAGAAGTCTGAATTGTACTATTTTCAGAATGCATGAGGTTTTGATCACAAGGCCTCGGACAACTCACGTTTATGAACTTTCAGTTTTCTCTTTTGTAAAATATAAAAGATAGAACTGTGTCACTGTTTATCTTTTTTACATGGAGACACATGGGATTGAAGAGATATATAAGGGAAAGAGGAAAAACAATACCCTGGTGACATAGATATTATTAACATGGGAGGAAATGAGGATTTAGGAAGATAAAGTATCTTGTGAAAGGTTATACAAGGGAGTGGCTGAATTGTGCCAAGGTTCATAAACTCTTATTACCATTTTCATCTTGGAAATATATATGGAAAGATAATTCTTGAGTTTGTTACTTTGCTCTTGTTACAGATTTTGTATAGCAGTTACCATTTAATCCCTGGCTGTAGTATGTGTACAATGGGTTTGACTTTCTGTGCGTAAGAATTATCTAGTAAGCTTGCTTAAAATGTGGGTTTTGGAATACCCTTTACCTCCCACACTGATTCACTGTATCTGGTGTGGAACCCAGGAATCCACATTTTTAACAACTTCTCCCCAGGTGATTCCATCACAGGTGATCCATAGATCCATCACATGGAGGATTTTAGCAGAAAAGCAGGTATCTTTCTGTTTTTTTAGAATCCAGCATATTGGCAGTGTCTAGGTCGTATCAAAATACCTAATTAAATATGTTACATAAAGATGAAATGACCTCAGGTTCAGTATGATCCAGTTTATCTTTAATTGGATGGATTTGAACTGAGCCCCCCAAGTGATTTAATACATATAATTATATGCATATACACAAGGTAGATGCTTTCTGTGTTAGATGAGGGCGCTAGGGTGCAGGCTCTAAGAACTGTGGCACGTGGGCTTAGTTGCTCTGTGGCATGTGTGATCTTCCCAGTTCAGTGATAAACCCGTGTCTCCTGCATTGGCTGGTGGATTCTTTACCATTGAGTCATCAGGGAAGCCTCTGTTTTTAGTTTTTTAAGGGATCTCCATACTCTGCTCCATGGTGGCTGTGTACAGTTTATATTCCCACCAACAGTGTAGGAGCGTTCCCTTTTCTTCACACTCTCTCCAGCATTTATTATTTGTAGACTTTTTGATGGCCATTCTGACTGATTATTGATTTGCATTCCTGATTAGTATAACCATAATCGATTATTAGAAGTAATTTAAGAGGAAGGATAATAAATTAAGCTAGTCTTGAAAACTCACGTATAAAATTATTATTTGTAATTATTTTTGTTAAAATGTTAGAAATATCTCTGGGGAGTTAAAAAAAATAATTTCAAGAAACATAACAGTCTTGAGAACAAAAGTTTGTCCTCCAGTAGTAACAAGAAAAATGTTCCCCTCCCAATTGTAGTCATGTAAAAGCCATTTTGCTCTTTTATAGTAGTACAATAATCTTCCTTTTACGTCAACATTCTTTTGTTACTGGTTTCCCCAAAGAATCAGTCTTGTCAGCACAGATATGAAGCCAATAATAAAATCTGGAAGTGGCTTATATAGAAGCTCTTCCCATTTAGTTTTTTAAATATTTATACCGAGCCGTATTCTTAAAAGGATTTAATTCTCTTTTCAAAGATACGTAAGTAGCAATAAAGTATGTTAGACAAGTAGTGTACATTTATTCTTATCGCTTCCTAGCCTGGTACAAAATAGGATAAACTGATAAGGTTATAAGCTAATAAGGAATGATTCTGTGCAACTAAGAGAATGTGTCAATGTATTGTTATTCTGCAGATTCTAAATCACTGCCATTAACGTTACTGGCTTTTGCAATATTTTAGCCTCTTTTATGAATTTGTATTGATATTATTTGTAACATACCTTTTTTTGGAAAGGTAATACTAATTTGACTTTTTTTTTTTTTCAGTTAAACTTTTTATTTTGTTTTGGAGTATAGCCAATTAACAATGTTGTGACGGTTTCAGGTGGATAGCAAAGGAACTCAGCCATACATGTAGATGTATCCATTCTTTAAAATTTTTAAAGCTCTGCTGCTGCTGCTGCTGCATCGCTTCAGTCGTGTCCGACTCTGTGCGACCCCATAGACGGCAGCCCACCAGGTTCCCCCATCCCTGGGATTCTCCAGGCAAGAACACTGGAGTGGGTTGCCATTTCCTTTTCCAAAGCGTGAAAGTAAAGTCGCCCATTCGTGTCTAACTCTTAGCGACCCCATGGACTGCAGCCCACCAGGCTCCTCCATCCATAGGATTTTCCAGGCAAGAGCACTGGAGTGGGGTACCATTAGTGGGTGCCAATGGTCACCTGCCAAACTCAACAGGTTTTACATTCAGCCTATGGGGTCACACAGAGTTGGACACGACTGATGTGACTTAGCAGCAGTGAATAAAATCTGGCCATCAGCGTACCAGGCCAGAGGTACACTGGGGAGGCTCTGTCTTGCTACTGGTATTGATAACTTCTTGCTTCAGTTCATCCAGAATGATTTTGCCCTCCCAGTCCCACTTCTTGATGCTAGGGCCAGTAGCAGTTGGGGCTGAAGCACAGGGCGTTCACTGATCATGTCACCACCATCTAGTGTGTAAAGGTGTTTGCCTTCACTGATGTCTCACAACATGGTTATCCATTTTAAATATAGCATTGTGTACCTGCCCATCCTAAACTCCCTAACTGTTCCTTTCATCTGCCATTCCTCAACCCACCCCTCCAACCCCCAGCAGCCATTAAGTTCATTCTCTAAAGTCTGTGAGTCTGTTTCTGGGTTTTGTTTCTATTATTTTGATGTTGCTGTGAAGATTTTTTTTAATTTGATTTGTTTTTGTCTGTGCTGGGTCTCTTGTCTCTCTTGTTGTGGAGCGTGGGCTCTAGAGCACGTGGGGTTCAGTGGTGGTGATGCATGGGCTTAGTTGCCCGTGGCATGTGGAATCTTCCTGGACCACGGGCTGAACCCATGTCCCCTGCGTTGGCAGGTAGATTCTTTCTTTCTTTCTTTCTTTTTTTTTTTCTTTTACTCTGTTTTACTTTACAATACTGTATTGGTTTTGCCATACATCAACATGAATCCGCCATGGGTGTACACGTGTTCCCTATCCTGAACCCCCTCCCACGACCCTCCCCAGGCAGGTAGATTCTTAACGTCTGGACCACCAGGGAAGTCCCAGCTCTGTTTCTGTTTTGTAAATAAGTACATTTGTGTAGTGTCTGTAGATTCTGCATTTAAGGGATGTCATACGATGTTTCTGCTTCTCTATCTGACTTACTTCACTCAGTATGACAATCTCTAGGTCCATCCATTGTTGCTGCAAATGGCATTATTTAATTCTTCTTAAAGTCTGAGAAACATTTCATTGTATATATGTACCACATCTTTATCTATCCTCTGTCAGTGGACATTTAGGTTGCTTCCATGTCTTGGCTATTGTAAACAGGGCTGTAATAGACAGTGGAGCGCATGTATCCTTTCAGATCATGTTTTCCCTGAACGTATGCCCAGGAGTGGGCTTGCAGGCTCATAAGGTAGCAGCTCTATTTCTAGTTTTTTAAGGAACCTCCATACTGTTCTCCATAATTGTTGTACCAATTTATATTTCCACTAACGGTATAGGAGGGTTCCCTTCTCTTCACACCCTGTAGCATTTATTGTTTGTGGATTTTTCTACTGGTGTGAGAGGTAATATCTCATTGTAGTTTTGATTTGCATTTCTCTAATAGTGATGTTGAATATCTTTTCATGTGTATCTTGGCTATCCTTGGAGAAATGTCTGTTTAGGTCTTCTACCCATTTTTTGATTGAATTGTTAGTGTTGATCATATTAAGCTTCATGAGCTATCTGTAGACTTGGGAGATTTATCCCTTGTCGGTCACATCATTTGCAAATATTTTCTCCCAGTCTGTGGTTTTTTGGTTTACTTACTTTGCTGTGCAAAAGCTTGAGTTTAAATAGATCCCATTTGTAAAAAGTTTTTAAATTGGTCAAGATGTCACTAAATATGTACTTTTGTTTTTTCTATGTAAAAAAAATTTTTTAAACTTTACTTATTTATGATGTTTATTTGTCCATGCTGCACAGCTTGCAGGATCTTAGTTCCCAGACAAGGTGTTGAACCTGGACAGTGACAGTGAAAATGCATAGTTCCCCTGGTGGCTCAGAGGTTAAAGCGTCTGCCTCCAGTGCGGGAGACCTGGGTTCGATCCCTGGATCAGGAAGATCCCCTGGAGAAGGAAATGGCAATCCACTCCAGTATTCTTGCCTGGAGAATCCCATGGACGGAGAAGCCTAGTAGGTTACAGTCCACGGGGTCGCAAAGAGTCGGACACGACTGAGCGACTTCACCTTCACCTTCAACCATTGTACTGCCAATATGGTGGTGGTTTAGTGGCTAAATCATATCCGACTCTTGCGACTCCATGGGCTGTATGTAGCCTGCCAGGCTTCTCTGTCCATGGGATTTTCCAGGCAAGAATACTGGAGTGGGTTGCTATTTCCTACTCCAGAGGATCTTCCCGACCCAGGGCTCAAACCCCGCTCTCCTGCACTGCAGGCAGATTCATTACTGACTGACTGAGCCACCAGGAAACCCCAAGGAGTTCCCTAAACGTGTTTTTTTTAAAAAGTCCATTAAAATGGTTTATGGTTTGAAGGGGTAAATTCTTCTGCTTATAGAAAATTCACTTATACTTGGAGCTTTATGCTTTCAGATGTCAGATAAATGAGAATTTAATGAAATACAGATTTGATTGTTTAAAATTGGAAGTCTCTTATGCTTTAAACCAACTATTACCATGTAAAATTACTTTGGAATTTTAGATGATTGTAGTATTTCTGTTAAATTTTGTATTAGACTCATTTATAAATAGCAGAGATTAAAAAAGTACAAGTATTATTTGCCTCTGAAAATCTTAGTATTTTGTGTTTCTTGTTTCATTATAATTGTTAGCTATATATAAAATTGGAAAAGGTTATTTTTACGAAAAATCTTACAGGCTATTGCAGGCACGCTTTTTTTGTTCATTCTTCTTGAAAAGATAGTATACTTTTTATATCCTGTACAGTATACTTTCTGAGTGTACTGTACCTTGTTAAGTGGGGACTGAGTGTTTGAATTTCAAGGGGGTTATACAAAAATTTCTGTGTAGTTCCAGTTCCTCAACACACTCAATCATGAATCTTAAGTGTGTTTGTGTGTGTAAAATCTAGCCTCCTTGATATTTCTAATTACCTGGTTTTTGAAACTTGTATAAATTACTAACTTTTCTGTACTCTGCATTCATATAAAATTCCGTGGGTCACCTGACTCTATACTTGTAACTTGAATTATTTACAGCTGAACATGGATTAACCCCAAATATTTAAGTGCTTAGAACAGAATCACGTGTATAATCTGAGTTGCCCCTTAAAGGGGAGAAGGTACTAATATTTACTGCTGCTGCTGCTGAGTTGCTTCAGTCGTGTCCGACTTTATGCGACCCCATAGAAGGCAGCCGACCAGGCTCCCCTGTCCCTGGGATTCTCCAGGCAAGAACACTGGATTGGGTTGCCATTTCCTTCTCCAATGCATGAAAGTGAAAACAAAGTGAAGTTGCTCAGTTGTGTCCAACTCAGCGACCACATGAGAGCATACTATTTTAAATATTAATATTATGAATTAATTAGTTGCTATAACCTGACTTTGTGTTCAGTTTTCTTCCATATCTAAAGTATTTAACAATTTTCAGTTTCTTATCTGTTAATTTGAGCTTAATGATGTTGTAGTTTCTAAATATTTGTTTTTTTATGAATTCTAAAAAATGTTTTAAAATCATTAGATAAAATCACTTGGAGAAGGAAATGGCAACCCACTCCAGTATTCTTGCCTGGAGAATCCCAGGGATGGGGGAGCCTGGTGGGCTGCCGTCTATGGGGTCACACAGAGTCGGACACGACTGAAGTGACTTAGCAGCAGCAGCAGCAGATAAAATCACCTATATCCAGTGTTTGCATTCAGTTTAAATATGGCTTAAAGTAAGAAAAATCTTACAATAAAATGTTTTGTTAAGTTTTTAAGTAAAATACTCTTATTTTAGAAATGTTGGAAACTACACTAACAGAAATACTACAGGTTGATAGTGTTTTAGCTGAGTCAGTGCTGGATGTTTTGCACTAGTGACCTCTAGTGGTCTTGCAATTTAAAAAATTGCTGTGCTGTCAGTGTCAAAAACTTTTTTAGATTGATACGTGATAATCATATACTGATTGTTGGATAGCTCAGATAATAACACATAGACCCAGTGAGTACCTTGGGATTTTGATAGCGATTTCACTGAACCTGGAGATCAGTTGGGTAGTATTGACATTTTAGTAATAGTCTTCTAATTCACAAATGTGGAATGTGTTTACACTTATTTCTGTTTTTAATTTCATTCATTGATACTTTTAGTTTTTATTTTAGCAGTCTTTCACCTTTTATAAGTGTTACATTAAGTATTTTGTTCTTTTTGGTGCTGTTGTAAATGGAATTGTTTTCATAATTTTCTTCCATTGATAGTGTATGGGAATGCTGTTGATCTTTGTGTGTTGACAGTGTCCTGGTGTTTTGCTTAATTTGTAGTAACAGACTTGTGGAATCTTTTGGATTTGTTTCACATATAACATCATCTGTACAGAGATCATTTTTCTTCTTCCTTTTTAACTTAGGTCCCTTTTATTTTCCTTGCTTCATTGTTCTGTGTATGACTTCTAGTAAACAAGAGTGTTAGAAGCAGACATCCTTGTTCTGATTTTTGAGTAGAGGCTTTCAGTCTTGGTATGATGTTCATTGTAATTTTTCATAAATGGCTTTTATTGTGTTGTGAGAGTTTCCTTTTTGTTCCTAGTTTGACTTTTTTTTTTTTAATCAAGAAAAGGATGTTCAGTTGCATCAAATTCTTTTTCTGTATCGGTTGAAATGTTCATTTTTTCCCCTCCTTTGTTCTTTTCGTGTAGTATTTTATATTCGTTGATTTCCTTGTGTTGAGCCATCCTTGCGTTCCAGGGATAAATCTCTCTTGGTCATGATTTGTAATCTTTGTAATATGCTGCTGAATTTGATATACTGGTATTTTCTTGATAATTTTTGCACTGGTATTTATACTGATCAGTATCTGTGGTTTTCTTGCAGTGTTTTTTAACTTTGCCTTTTTGGGCAATACTGGCTTCATTGAACTAAGGAACGTCCCTTTAAAATTTTTGGATATGTTTTAAAGATTCGTGTTAAATTTTTAAATGTTTGGAAGAATTCACTAGTAATGCAATCAGTCTAGAGACTTTCTTTGTAGAGAAATTTTAAATTACCAATTTAATCTTTTTATTATAGGCCTTTTCAGATGTTTTCTTTTTTTCATTATTCATTCTTGGTGAATGTTGTGTTTCTAGGTTACCCAGTTTGTTGGTTGGTGTCCAGTTGTTTGTGGTACTTGTCTAATCCTTTTTATTTCTGTAGAATTGGTTGTAATGTCCCCCCGCCTTTCATTTCTGAGTTTAGTTGTGTATGGGTGTGTGTGTTTTTCCTTAGTCAACCTAGGTAATGGTTTGTGGATTTTGTTGATCTTTTTGAAGAACTAAGTTTTTATTTTGTTGACTTGTTTTTTTCTGTTTTTCTCTTCTCCGTTTTATTTCTATGCTTTAGTCTTTATTATTTCTTTCCTTCTGCTAGCTTTGGGTTTAGTTCATTTTTTGAAATTTCTTAAAGTTTTAAAGTTAGCTTGTTGATTTGAGTTCTTTCTTGCTTCTTAACGTAGGCCTTTATAGCTGTAAATTTTTCACTTAGCACTGCTTTTGCAGTGTCTCATAAGTTTTGGTAAGTTTTGTGTTTTTTATTTTCATTGCTAAGTACTTTTTAATTTTCCTAATTTTCTTTGTTTTATTAGTTATTTAAGAGTGTGTTGTTTAATTTCCAAGGGTTTGTGGCTTTTTCAAGTTTTTTTTTTTTCTGTTATTGATTTCTAGCTTCATCTACTGTGATCTTAAAAATTTTTTTAAATATACTTATTTATTTGGCTTTGCTGGGTCTTCGTTGGTACATGAAGTTTAGTTATGGTGAATGGGGGCTACTTTCTAGTTGTGGTATACTGGCTTCTCATTGCAGTGGCCTCTGTTATTGCAGAGCACCAGCTCTAGGGCATATGAGCTTCAGTAGTTGGGGCACATGGGCTTTAGTTGCCCTATGATATGTGGAGTCATCCTGGACCAGGTATTGAAACTGTGTCCCTTGCAGTGGCAGGTGGATTCCTAACCACTGGACCGCTGAGAGAGTCCCATAGGAAATATTTTTAATGCTCTTTGTGTTTTTAAATTGATTAGGGTTGATTTGGTATTCTGATGTATGGTGTGTCTTTGAGAATATCCTGTGTATATTTGAGAAGAATGTATTCTGCTGTTGTTGGATAGAGTGTTTCTTATATATCTGTTAGATCTAGTTGGTTTATCGAGTCTTTCAGGTCCTCTGTTTCCTTATTTTTGGTCTCGTACTTATATGTTACCGAAGTGGAATATTGAAGACTCCAGCTATTATTATCGAACTTCTTCTCCCTTTAATTCTGTCAGTTTTTGCATTATATATTTTGATGGACTCATTGGGTACGTAAATATAATTGTATTTTCTTATTGTCAGTTTAGTCGCTCAGTCATGTCTGACTCCTTGCAATCCCATGGACTGCAACACGCCGGGCTTCCCTGTCCATCACCAACTCCTGGAGCTTCCTCAGACTCACATCCACCATGTCGGTGATGCCATCCAGCCATCTCATCCTCTGTCGTCCCCTTCTCCTCCTGCCCCCAATCCTTCCCATTGTGGTCAGAAAACTAATCATTTTCCCAGAAAGCCTATTTAGTGGCATTTGTACTGTGTGGATTGTTGCATGAATGATGAATGATGGGACCATTAAGATGCCACACTCTAAAATGTAGTAGGTGGACATTTTTTTCTGGAAAGAAAAAAAGAAAACTGCTAATGTGTATCAGTGTCTATCTAGAATCTTAATAGACTCCAGATTAATAAGGACCTTCAAAACTACCTAGTTTAATCGTTCACCTAATTATGGGCCTCTCCTGTAGTCTGTCTGACTGTTGTTTTTAAAAATGTGAGCACTTTGGAGTCTTTGGCTTATAGTTAAAAAAGCAGATGGCTGGACTTCAATTTTCTTTTAAAAAAGAATTGTATTTATTGTAGGAAAAGTCTGGAGAAGATGATGTTTCCCTATACCAATACGTCAGCTAATTACCACCTCACCTTTAATGCTGCTTACAAGAAACACATTTCTTCTATAAATGTAAAGAATTTATTAAAAATCACAGCAATATTGATTTAAATAAAATTAGCCATAAAGAAAAGTAGAAATAATTCACCATTAATGAACACCTGATACTAGTCTCTGTGATAGTGCTTTATATGTAATCCTTTCAAAGATGTTATGAGAGCAGTGTCATTACCATGTCTTACAAATGACATGGGTTTAAAAAGTACTAAAGGGTTTAGAAAGTACTAAACAATTTACCCAATTTCATATAACCAGTAAGTGGCAGAACAAGCTTCTAACTTATCTGCTTGACTTGGAAGCCCATGATTTTTCTCACAGAGCCATTTTCTCTTCTCATTTATAATTTCCAGAAAAAATCATCTATGGAAAATCATAGCAATTATAGTTCTCATTTTTCCTCTATCCCACCTCTGACATCTACCCCAACATTGTGGAGAATCATAATATGCAATAGAAAAACATGGGCCTGGTAATCAGATCACATCTCCTACTTTCTGTGTAACTTTGAAAGGTATCTTCTTTTTGAAATTCAGTTTATTCATCTGTAAAGTGGGTATAAAGTAATCAGCCTCAATAGCACTTTCTAAGTGTTGTCTTCCTCTTCCTTCAGTCAAGAAGGAAAGAAGAGTGGGAGTAGGGTAAATATACTGAAGCAGGAGAAAATTTTATCTTCTCTCCAACTACTGTATCATATGTACCACCACCAATGTTAATAGATGCCTTAGGACAATCTGCTGAAATAGTTGGACTGGCGACATTACAAACTATTGAAAGACAGATTAATGATAGTCATGAAGGAAACAACTTTGTAGTTCTGGTTCATTCAGTCCATTCAGTTCAGTCACTCAGTTGTGTCCAACTCTTTGCGACCTCACAGACTGCAGCACGCCAAGCCTTCCTGTCCATCACCAATGGAAGTGGTGATGGACTCTGGAAAGAGTTCACGCAAACTCATGTCCATTGAGTCGGTGATGCCATTCAACCATCTCATCCTCTGTCATGCCCTTCTCTCGCCTTCAATCTTTCCCAGCTTCAGGATCTTTTCCAATAAGTCAGCTCTTCACATCAGGTATACAAAGTATTGGGGTTTCAGCTTCAACATCAGTGATTCCAGTGAACATTCAGGACTGATTTCCTTTAGGATGGACTGGTTGGATCTCCTTGAAGTCCAAGGGACTCTCAAGAGTCTTCTCCAACATCAAGGTTCAAAAGCATCAATTCTTCAGTGCTCAGCCTTCTTCACAGTCCAACTCTCACATCCATACATGACCACAGGAAAAACCGTAGCCTTGACTAGATGGACCTTTGTTGGCAAAGTAATGTCTCTGCTTTTGAATGTGCTATCTAGGTTGGTCATAACTTTTCTTCCAAGGAGTAAACGTCTTTTAGTTTCATGGCTGTAGTCACCATCTGCAGTGATTTTGGAACCCCCCAAAATAAATTCTGCCACTGTTTCCACTGTTTCTCCATCTATTTCCCATAAAGTGATGGGACCGGATGGCATGATCTTCATTTTCTGAATGTTACGTTTTAAGCCAACTTTTCCACCTTCTTTCACTTCCATCAAGAGGCTCTTTAGTTCTTCTTCACTTTCTACCATAAGGGTGGTGTCATCTGCATATCTGAGGTGATTGATATTTCTCCTGGCAATCTTGATTCCAGCTTGTGCTTCATCCAGCCCAGCATTTCTCATGATGTACTCTGCATATAAGTTAAATAAGCAGGGTGACAATATACAGCCTTGATGTACTCTTTTTCCTATTTGGAACCAATTCCTATTTGGAATCAGTCAATGTCCAGTTCTAACTGTTGCTTCCTAACCTACATACAGATTTCTTAAGGGGTAGATCACGTGGTCTGGTATTCCCATCTGTTTCAGAATTTTCCACAGTTTATTGTGATCCACATAGTCAAAGGCTTTGGCATAGTCAATAAAGCAGAAATAGATGTTTTTCTGGAACTCTCTTGCTTTTTCCATGATCCAGTGGATGTTGGCAATTTGATCTCTGGTTCTTCTGCCTTTTCTAAAACCAGCTTAAACATCTGGAAGTTCATGGTTCACATACTGATAAAGCCTGGCTTGGAGAATTTTGAGCATTACTTTACTAGCATGTGAGATAAGTGAAATTGTGCAGTACTTTGAGCATTCTTTGGCTTTGCTTTTCTTATGGATTAGAATGAAAACTGACCTTTTCCAGTCCTATGGACACTGCTGAGTTTTCCAAATTTGTTGACGTATTGAGTGCAGCACTTTCACAGCATCATCTTTTAGTATTTGAAATAGCTCAACTGGAATTCCATCACCTCCACTAGCTTTGTTCATAGTGATGCTTCCTAAGGCCCACTTGACTTCACATTCCAGGATGTCTGGCTCTAGGTGACTGATCACACCATCGTGATTATCTGGGTCATGAAGAACTTTTTTGTACAGTTCTGTGTATTCTTGCCACCTGTTCTTAATATTTTCTGCTTCTGTTACGTCCATACCATTTCTGTCCTTTATCGAGCCCTTCTTTGCATGAAATGTTCCTTAGTATCTCTAATTTTCTTGAAGAGGTCTCTAGTCTTTCCCATTCTATTTTTTTCCTCTATTTCTTTGCACTGATCACCAGGGAAGGCTTTCTAATCTCTCCTTGCTATTCTTTGGGACTCTGCATTCAAATGGGTATATCTTTCCTTCTCTCCTTTGCTTTTAGCTTCTCTACTTTTCACAGCTATTTATAAGGCCTCCTCAGAGAACCATTTTGCTTTTTTGCATTTCTTTTTCTTGGAGATGGTCTTGCTCCCTGTCTCCTGTACAATGTCATGAACCTCTGTCCATAGTTCATCAGGCACTCTATCAGATCTAGTCCCTTAAATCCATTTCTCGCTTCCACTGTATGCTGCTGCCACTGCTGCTAAGTCAGTTCAGTCATGTCCCACTCTGTGGGACCCCATAGACTGCAGCCACCAGGCTCCCGCGTCCCTGGGATTCTCCAGGCATGAATACTGGAGTGGGTTGCCATTTCCTTCTCCAGTGCATGAAAGTGAAAAGTGAAAATAAAGATGCTCAGTTGTATCCGACTCTTAGTGACCCCATGGACTGCAGCCTACCAGGCTCCTCCATCCATGAGATTTTCCAGGCAAGAGTACTGGAGTGGGTTGCCATTGCCTTCTCCTTCCACTGTATAATTGTAAGGAATTTGATCTAGGTCATACCTGAATGGTCTAGTGGTTTTCTCTACTTTCTTCAATTTAAGTCTGAATTTGGCAATAAGGAGTTCATGATCTGAGGCACAGTCAGCTCCCGGTCTTGTTTTTGCTGATTGTATAGAGCTTCTCCATCTTTGGCTGCAAAAACTATAATCAACCTAATTTCAGTGTTGACCATTTGGTGATGTCCATGTGTAGAGTCTTCTCTTGTGTTGTTGGAAGAGGGTGTTTGCTATGCCCAGTGCCTTCTCTTGGCAAAACTCTATTAGAATTTGCTCTTGCTCCTTTTATACTCCAAGGCCAAATTTGCCTGTTACTCCAGGTGTTTCTTGACTTCCTACTTTTGCATTCCAGTTCCCTATAATAAAAAGGACATCTTTTTTGGTAGTTCTGGTTATGCAGCTGTTAATTTAAATCACTTCTAATATTCTTGGACATTAATTTTGCAGAAACACATTCTCATAATTCAACCAGTATCCTATGTTGCTAATCTTCAGGGAAATATTCTAGACTTGAACATATTTTAATGAGAGGATTCTTGGCTTAAGAACAACTTGATTGAATATTAACAATGCATCTTTATTGCATCTTTAATTCCAAGGACATAAGCATATTTTTACTATAATCATACCGTTAAGCATATATTTACTCAATTACTTTGAATAGGTTAAGAGAGGTTGTTCCCACCACCCTTTTATTGCATAATCTTAATGGCAACCCACTCTAGTATTCTTGCCTAGAGAACCCCATGGATGGAGGAGCCTGATGGGCTACAGTCCACAGGGTCACAAAGAGTCGGACATGACTGAGTGAAAAATATAAATATATATACTGTATTAACACACTTATATATGTTTTCTCCATTGTTCTATACCTTTATTTTAGAGTATTTCACCTTTAGAAAAATTTTATTAAATTATGTGATCCATAGTTTGTTTCTGCTTAGCTGATTATTAAACCGAGTTTATCTAATTTTTCTTGAGGACAGAAATAATCTTTTTGTGCTATTAGCTTTATTTTCATCTAGACTTTTAAAGATCAACACATTTGTCATGTTTGCCGTTGAATGTCAAGACCAGCTGTGAATTAAGCAGAGACAATGGATTGTATGGCTCAGATGACATTTCCATTTTGGACAGTGATCCTGATTTGAGGGAAGTCATGGGTATTTCAGGGAAGGCGATGGCACCCCACTCCAGTACCCTTGCCTGGAGAATCCCATGGATGAAGGAGCCTGGTAGGCTGCAGTCCATGGGGTCGTGAAGAGTCGGACATGACTGAGCAACTTCACTTTCACTTTTCACTTTCATGCTTTGGAGAAGGAAATGGCAACCCACTCCAGTATTCTTGCCTGGAGAATCCCAGGGACAGAGGAGTCTAGTGGGCTGCTGTCTATGGGGTCGCACAGAGTTGGACATGACTGAAGCAACTTAGCAGCAGCAGCAGCAGCAGGGGTATTTAGCTCCAGATTTGAGGTGATCTCTATCACCGTTGTGGTTCTGCCTCTAGGTCTGTGCCCCTTCCCTTGTAGGGACACAAAATTACTATAAAACTGAAAGTTTGGGTTAGAACAGCTCTTAGTGCCTTTCTACCTGGAAAATCTTAAGAGTGTATGTTTGTTTTTTAACGAATTCATGCAACTCTTTAACATCAGTAAGTCACCATGGCCACTATATATTTCTTATTATACAATATGTGCAGCCTCTGTCAGGCACTCTTAGACATAGATGGATCTGGCATAATTTTTAAATATTCTACCTTACCAGCACCTTGTTGTATTTGGGTAAGGCTGATTCCCCCTAGATGAGAAGCAGATCTTATGTGGGTAGGTCAGAATGAATTGTAAAAGTCCTCACCAGTTTCTTTCGAATCCCTTATCAGTTGCTTTCTGTCCCTTGTTTATTCTTATTCTTCCTTAAGAGATGTGACTGCACACTTAGTGCCTAGTTCAGGGTAATGATTCCATCCACGGACAATTTCAGGGAATAAGTCAAGGGGCTCTCTCTTTTCTACATGCAGGGATCAATAGACTGAGGCGAACCTGTAAAGAAATCTCTCAGAGAACGGACAACCATTCCTTACACATTTATAGTAATAATACTTCTGGGTCCCTGTCACAGATTATTTACGGTTGCTCTTAAATTTCCAATATGCATTATTCTACATTGAAAAGGCACTAGCATATCCAGAATAATAGGCCCTTTGTTATTTTTTTTTTATTAACTTCCTTACTCCCCCTCAGTCAATTATAAAAAGCTGTTTCTACTGATTTTTTTTTTAACACTTCCTACTTTAGTATTAACAGTAAATTTAATTACCATGTTGTTTACCTATTCTGTTTTCCTTAATAAGCATCTAAATTACTGGACTCAAACCACACTTGCAACACCTGATCATAACAATCCCCCAAAGATGAGTCTTCATTTATCATTGTCTTTGACTTTTAATCCTTAAGACCTTTAAAAAATCCTGCAGAGCTGTGTTCTTAGTTAACATTTCTTGACTGCATTCTTGAAGTTAAATATTTTATGAGACTAATTTTTCGCATCCAGTTGCATTTATGTAAAAATTAAAATGCAGATTGGCTAAGAGTAAACTCAGCCTGCTTATTCACCATTAATTTGTGATATTCTCAGTTCATGCATTTTTTTAATTTCCTTTTTTTTCTTTTTTCAATTTCTTTGCTCAAATTCTGGGATATTATTTTTAGGACTCCTCTTTCAGGAAACTCTTGATTATTTAAAGATTGATAAGTAAATATTCAGGAAAATCATGCATCTTCTTTATATTCCTTTCTAGGTTGTTTTTAGTCATATCTGACTCATTTTTACTGATGATACAGAGTGGGAGATAAAAGAAGGTTGTCAATTCTTTGAGGATTAAAACTGGCATTCATTCATATTCCTTATGAATAGGAATATGAGGACTAGAAATAATAGGAATAGAGGTTTAAATAGCAGATATTTAGTTAGTATTTCCTATAACTCTCAGTAGGCTATAAGCTCTGTTGGCCAGATCACTTGTACACATTGGACCCAACAAGGACTACCATATGTTGGTTGGCTTTCCCTCTCTCTTTTGTTCTTAACTTGTTTATTTTTCACATAAACATACATTTTTTTCATTTTTTCACTGACATATAGTGTATTTTCAGTGAACTACACTGATTTTAGGTATATAGTTTGATAATTTCTGACCAGTGTGTACACACATAACCCACATCCTACCAAACTACAGAACATTGTCTTTATCTTAAATTTCCTTATGTCTCCTCCCAGTCAAAACCTCCCTCTTTTTTTTTTTTTTTAAGCATGTACTAGTTTTGCCTGTTATAGAACTTCAAACAGTAGGAACTCTTGTGTTCAACAGATTTTACCAGTTTTTGTGGTTTGTCCTTGTAGCTCATCCAGCAGTATTTTGTTTCATATTGTTAATGGGCATTGAATATATCATAATCTCAAATCTATTCTCCTGTTGTTGTTGAATTAGTATACATTTGAAACAATTAGCATTCTCTACAGTTTTTAGTTATTGTGAATTGAGCTGCTATGAACATTCCTATACAAGTCATCTGTGTATGTATGTGTATCTATTTTTGTTTCTCTTAAGCAGATACCTAGAAATGGTGTTGCTAAGAGGTAAGCATATGTTTATGAAAAACTGCCAGTTGATTCCTCAGATGATTACTATTTTATGCTCTCACTAGCAATGTGTGAGAGTTCCAGTTGCTCCAATCCTTGACCACAGTTGGCATTCTCAGTCTTAATTGTATCCTATTGGGGATGTACAATAGGACAGCCACTTTGTAAAACAATGTGATGATCCATCAAAATGTTAAACATAGTGTTGATGTATGATCCAACAATTCTCCTCCTTGGTACACACCTAAGAAAAATGAAAACATATGTTCTCATAGAAGTTTGTACAGGTTCAATCCTGGCAGCAATATTTATTTTTATTGAAGAATCATTGATTTACAATGTGTCAGGTATACAGCAAAGTGATACATAGCTTATTACAAGATACTGAATATAGTTCCCTGTGCTAGACAGTTGGCCCTTGTTATTTATTTTAAGTGTATAACTTATATTTTATGTATATAACTGTGTATCTGTTCATCTCAAATTCCTAATTTATCCCCTCTTCCTTTCCCTTTTGGTAACTATAAGTTTGTTTTCTATGTCTGTGAACCTATTTGTCTTTTGTAAATAGTTTATTTGTGGGGTTTTTTTTATTGTGGAGTATATATATGTATATTAGATTGTATATATTAGACTATATATGTATTTGGATTGTGGCATATATATATATATATGTCACACCTTCTTTATTCATTCATCTGTCGATGGACATTTACGTTGCTTCCACGTCTTTCCTGTTGTGTATAGTGCTGCTGTGAATACTGAGGTGTGTGTGTGTTTGTTTTACATTGAATTTTTATCTTTTCTGGATATATGCCCAGGAGTTGGATTGCTAGATCATAATGGTGATTCCATTTTTAGATTTGTAAGGAATCTCCATACTGTTATCCACAGTGGCTGCACCAATTTACATCTTCATCAACAGTGTAGGAGGGTTCTCTTTTCTCCACACCTTCTCCAGCATGTATTATCCTTAGACATTTTGATGATGGACATTCTGATCAGTGTGAGATGATACCTCATTGTAGTTTTGATAACATCATTACTCATATTAACCAGAATAGAAAATGGTTCAATGTTTATCAACTAATAAATGGATAGATTAAAAATGAAGCATATTCATACAATGGAATATTAGCAACAAAAAATAATGAAGCATTAATATATGTTACAATATGGATGAATCTTTAAATCAATGTGCAAAGTAAAAGAAACCAATCACATGGCTACATAGTACATGATTCCGTTTATATAAAATGTCCAAAACAGGAAAATGTAGATAGAAAGTAGGTTTATGTTTTTCTATGGCTTGGGGGATTGGAGAAGGAAATGACAACCCATTCCAGTGTTCTTGCCTGGAGAATCCCAGGGATGGGGGAGCCTGGTGGGGCTGCCGTCTATGGGGTCGCACAGAGTTGGACGTGACTGAAGCGACTTAGCAGCAGCAGTAGCATGGCTTGGGAAGCAGGGAGGGGAAAAAGGAGAAACAAGGAGAAAGACATGCTATGGGATTTCTCCTGGAGGGGACAAAATGTTCTAAAGTTGAAAGTGGTGATGGTTGTATAGACCTGTGACTATACTAAAAAACCATTGAATTGTACACTTATGGGTGAATTGTGTGCGGTGTGAATTATATCTCAACAAAACTGTTTTATTTTGTTTTTTCCCAAAAGAACTTAATGCAGAGGGCATATAAGTACAAAGGCCCTGAGGCAGAGAATGGTTGGTGTGAATGAGGAGCAACCGGAAGCCCTGTGTTACTGGAATGGGGTGAACACAGCAGAGAAAGTAGTGAGAGATGAGGTTGGAGAGGTAGGTAGGGGCCAGGATATGTAGGGCTGTGTAGCCCATGAGGAGTATAGAGTATTATGAATGTTGTAGGAGGTCCCTGGAGGGTTCTAGACAGAGAATTAGGGTGATCTGATGGATATAATAAAAACTCTGCTTCCCTCGTGGCTCAGATGATAAAGAATCCTCCTGCAATGAGGAGACCTGGGTTTCATTCCTGGGTTGGGAAGATCCCCTGAAGAAGACAATCATGATCCACTCCAGTATTCTTGCATGGAGAATTCCGTGGAGGGAGGATCTTGGCAGGCTACAATCCATGGGGTCACAAAGAGTTGGACATGACTGAGCAACTTTCCCTTTCTGCTGTCTGTGTGAGGTGGGAACTACAGAATGGAAACAGGGAGAACAGTTAGGAAACTCTGGCAGGAGTCTGAATGAGAAATAGTTGCTGGTGGAACCAGAATGAAAGCTGCAGTGGTCATGAAAAGTGGATGTATTAATATTTTGAAGTCACAACTTCTTGGCACAGGAGATATTTGATGTAGGGGAAAGAAAACTATTAAGGAAAAAAAAGTGTGTATTTGGATGTGCATTCCACTCCATAATAAAGCAAAAGCTGACTTCATTATTTTAGTTTGTTCTAAAGACACAATAACAGTTTCCCAGGTGATGCAACGGTAAAGAATCTACGTGCAATGTAGGAGTCGTGGCAGAAGCCATGGGTTCGAACCCTGGGTGGGGAAGATCCCCTAGAATAGGAAATGGCAACCCACTCTACTCTAGTATTCTTGCCCAAAAAATCCCATGGACAGAGGAAACTGGTGGGCTACAATCCATGGGATTGCAAAGAGTAGGACACATCTGAGCACGCAAACACAGAACATTTTATTTGGAAGCAAAAACAAAATGGTCACATTTTTGGCTCTGCAAGCTCATATTTTATTCATATCCAGATAAACTCAGAGAATGTTCTTAATATTGTTGATATAAGAAGCAAATTATCCATAAAGTTCAAACACATATTTTACGTACATGGTAATGACCTAAGAGAGAGAAAGAGAATGTTCTCTGGAAACATATTTCCCTGTGAAAATTTCATGTTGTAGTCCTGAACTGAATGTTTGCAGTTGAGCGTTATAGTTTCTTTTTTCTTAGCTTTGAAGTAATTGTTTAAACATTGGGACATCTTGCTGTTGGACGATTTTTGTGCAGCCATTTTTGCCTTCTCACTTGGCTTCTTCTTATGTCTTCCATTGTTTATATATTAAACCTGATTCTACCAATCTAAGTACTATTTAAATTAAATGCTCATTTTCTTTATGTAATCATTTCATAGTTGGTGTCTTTGCAGCAATGAATTTATTTTCTAAGTAGCATTTTGAAGTACAATGTACATGAGGAAAAGTGTCAACAACATTTAAATTTTGTATTTTAAGTGATCATTTATATGCACACTGCACCTTGGGTATATAGTTGTGAGACCAAGAGAAGTTAAGTAGTTCACTAGCCACAAAATGTATCAAGTGCATTGTTGACTGCAAAGATTATAGTGAGCTATAAGCTGGTTCATTTGTATTTCCATTAGGATCCACTGAATTGCATAATTATGCTATGGTGGTTGAGTGGTGACCTACAGTAAAGGTGCCTGTGGTTATTGCCTAAGATTCTTATCAAGATAAACAAAGGCCTTAAATATTCCAAATAAATTAGTCATCCTGAGACTGTTAGTGTTGCAGGTTTGTAGGCATTTCAGAAAATTCTTTTTAGGTTAACCCTAGGTTCGTCTTTCTCATTTCCTATGTCCCTCATGGGTAGATGAGGAATCCTTCCAGTAGGGTCTCTTTTCTGGTTTTAATGATAGCAAAGGGTGCTCTAATTCCCAGAAGTAGGTGATATTATTGACTACTATTCTCATTCATAAGACACTTTGGGAAGCCAATGATCTGGCCCTTATTCATTCATGGTGGGTACTGCAATCAATCACGCAGTATGGCTGACATTAATGCTGCCTGCCATCAAGTCTCCTGGGCTCCTTTCTCCATCTCTATTTTTATTTCCATGGTGGGAACACTCTCCAAGGATGAGGAAAGTGTGGTGGTGGATTGTGACTCCCAGAGTGTTGAAGCAAGAGTTGCAAGTGCCTCTGCTCTTGATTCAGGGATAACAAGGTTGAGGACAGTTCTTACTGCCCACAGAGAATTTTAACTGGAGCTAGATGTTAGCAGGCTGAATCAGTAGAGAAGGCAAGTGCCAGGCATTTGGAGGTACATACTAAATAAAGGGAAGAGAAACCCCAGGGAAGAGAGAAGGTGTAAAGACAAAGGGGGCAATTGCTCTTTCCTGTACCAACGAAAGATGCCATGCTTCTTGTACATGGCAGGGGGCTGCAGATCAACCATCAAAGGCATAAATAAAATTCTGGCAAGCTTTCTGATGCAGTAATGCAGTACTCCATAAATTTTCACAACATGAACAGCATTTATTATTGTTGTATTATTCAATCTGATTTTTCCTCATAATGGAGATAGCTTGTATTTTTAAATTGTATTCATAGTGACCAGTGTTTTACAATTGGAATCAGCAACCTAGGGTGCAAGCTGATCAGTTTACCTCCCTGAAAAGCAGTTAGAAATAATCCATGCAAGCATCTAGCCCTCAATTTAGACCCTGCTAGTTTCCTGCTCATACAGCTTATAATCATTAAGTTACAAGCATATATGTCAGAACTACTGTGAAAGTAAGTCCTTAAGTAAGTACTATAGATGCCTATCAATCAAATGTGAGTATAAAGAATAGTTGCATATTTTCTCATCAGCTCTATTAATAACAAACTGAGAGTGGGAGTGACAGTCTTGTTAATGCTTCTTCTTTTTTTTTTTTCCATGCATCATTTAATATGTCTAGCCATATGTACTTTTATAGATGTAGGAGTAACAGTAGTAATTATCTATTATTATTGCAATTCTCATTTTTGACCTGCGACTGGGCTTCGGGCATTTTTAAACAGAAAAGTTAGTAATATAATTGAAAGCTGACTGTCTTCTTGGCCAGTAACTCTAGAATGCCAGCTTCATTGCTTATAATGGATAAAACTGGAAAAATGGAATAGTAATGGTTAGCTCGGCAGGTAGAATAAGCAGGTGATGAAACCATTGGCTTCTCTGCTCTACTGTTCTGAAGGAGACATATTTGAAACAATAAACATATTCTAGCTGGCCAGCTTTCACTCATGGTATATTTTAAATCAAACATACAAAAATAATACAACAATGAAAAGTGTGCACCCTGGAGTCAAGCTCTCTGTAATAATTCCAAATAAGTTACTTAAAACTAAATTTTCTCATCTACAAAATAGGGTATTATTTGTACCTAATGTGTATGGTTTCAATGAGGAAGAAGTAGTATATGCACCTGGTACTAGTTTAACACATATCTTTATCATTTGACCATTCCACATATTTCAGTTTCCCAAGGGGGAAAAGCAACAGTATTCGTTATAAAAGGAAACTCTCATAGATTAAAATTTCTTTCATTCCCAATTCCCAATTTGATTACCAAATAACTTTCAAAGAAATAATCTCATTATCAAGATCAGCTCTTATCACAGCCAAAGACATAAACCAGGTAGAGTTAGCAAGAATAGGCAGTCATGAACTTTTTATTGATATGTTAGTCACATGACATAAAATTCACTACCTCAAGTGTGCAATTCAGTGACTTTTAGGATATTCACTGTGTTTTGCAACCATTACCACTATCTAATTTCAGAATATTTCCATCGCCCCAGTTGGAAAACCCATAACCCCAAACCTATTAGCAGTTCCAATTCTCCTCTTTCCCCTATCATTCACTAATTTACTTTCTATCCCCATGGATATACCAATCCTGAACACTTCATGTATATGGAATCTTAAAGTACGTTGCCTCTTGTATCTGCCATCTCTCAGAATAATTTTTTCAAGGTTCATCCACGTCGTAGCATGTAACGGTACTTCACTTCTTTTTGTGATTAAATAATATTCAATAGTATGGACACGCAGGTGGTGCTAGTGGTAAAGAATCTACCTGCCAGTGCAGAAGACACAGGGACTCAGATTATATCCTTGTGTCAGGAAGACCCGCAGGAGGGGGAAACAGCATCCCACTCCAGTGTTCTTGCCTGGTAACTTGTACGGACAGAGGAGCCTGGTAGGCTACAGTCCATGGGGTCACAGAGTCACACATGACTGAGCAGTTGAGCAAACAAAAATTTTGTTTATTTATTCACCAGTTAATGAACATTTGCATCCTTCCCATTTGGGATTCTTATGAATAATGCTGCTATGAACATTCGTGTTTAAGTTTTTGTGTCAACATGTTTTCAATTCTCTCAGTATATACCTAGATTGAAACTGCTGATTCAATTTTATAGCACTGCTGTTCTATTTTTAAGAAGCTGAAGAAATATTTTCCAAGGTGGCTACACCATTTTACATTCTCACTAGCAATATATGAGAATATCAATTTCTCTTCATACTTGCTAATACTTCTTCTTTTCGTTTGAGTATAACCATCTTAATAGGTATAAAGTGTGATCTCACTGTGGTTTTGATTTGCATTTCTCTAGTAACCAATCATGCCGAGTTTTTCTTGTGCTTATTGGCAATTTGTATATCTTCTTTGGAGAAATGTCTCTCCATCAGTTGATGGACCCTTTAAAATTGGATTGTATGTCTTTTTACTGTTGTATTGTGAGTCTTTTGTATATTCTGAATGCCAGACTATATAATTTGCAAAATGAAATACTAAAATTTATAATTTGCAAATATTTTCTTTCTTTCAGTGGGTTGTTTTTTCACTTTATTAATAGTGTTTTTAGAGACATAGTTTTTTTTTGTTTTTTTTGTTTTTTACTTTACAGTACTCTACTGGTTTTGGCATATCCATTTGTTTCTTTGATTGCTTATGTTGTAGGTATTTAAAAAACTGTTACCTAATCCAAATTTGTGCACATTTACACCACTGTTTTCTTCTAAGAGTTTTGTGGTTTGAGTTCTTGCATTTAAGTCTTTGTTTCATTTTGAGTTAATTTTTACATACTGTGTGACGGAGGAGTCCAACTTAATTCTTTTGCATATGGATGTATAATCATCTTGGTCATGAATTTTTGAGAGATCCAGTCCTAGATAGTTCCTAAAACCCAAATGACATCTGGGCTAATTCTGCTTCCTATTGGTTGTGCTTAATAGTTTGAATCCTTGAAAACTATAGATAGTTTTAAAAACATTTCCAATTAAACAGAAACTTTGAAGGACAGAAGAAATATAAAGAAAAAATGAAAATCACTCATATACCTAAAATTTAAGGCTAACCAGTTTAAATATTTTGCTGTATATATTTCTGTCTTCTATTTATGTATTCATATCATAATATGCCTAATCTTTTATAAATATATTTTAATATGAATATTTTGCTGTGGCAAATTTTAAAAGTTTTATTCATAGTATTAGATCATGTGACTACTATCAATTTAATTTCTCAATGTTAGTGTTTTTTAAAATTGAGTGTTACTATGAATATTCTTATACCTTAATGTATATATGTGACTCTGATTATTTCCCTCAGTAAATTAATAGGATTTGAATTTCAGTATCAGAGGCTTTTGATTGATATTGCCTGCTCTCTAGAAATACTTCAAGTGATGATTGATTTTTGTCTCTGGAGTTCTTTTTGATTCTTTCTTAGGATTTTTATAACTCTGATTACATTTTTCATCTGTTGCATGTTACCCACTTTCTCCATTAGAGCCTTTAGCCTATTAATCATAGCTGTTTTAAATTCTCTGTCTGATAATCCCACATCTCTGCCATATCTGCTTCTGACACTTGTTCTGTCTCTTCCAATTGTGTTTTTTAGTTTTAGGTAAGCCAAGAAATTTTTCTTTTTTCTGGTAGCTGAATATGCATGCTAAGTCTCTTTAGTCTTATCCAACTCTTTGTGACTCTATGACCTGTAGACAACCAGGCTCCTCTGTCCATGGGATTCTCCAGGCAAGAGTACTGGAATGGGTTGCCATGCCCTCCTCCAGGGGATCTTCCCAACCCAGGAATCAAACCTGTGTCTCTTATGTCTCCTGCACTGGCAGGTGGGTTCTTTGCTGAACCTGGTACTGGGTAAAAGGAGCTGTAATGAACAGGCCTTTAGTCATATGGTAATGACATGAAGAAGGAGGGGAAGTTTTTATAGTCTGTGATCAGGTCTCAATCTCTCAGTGACCCTATGCTTTTGGACTATGAACTTCCTGTGTTTCTGTTTTTCTTTCTGCTCCAGTGGGACCAGAAGCTAGGAGGGCTAGAGGTAGGTGTTTTCCTTCCCCTGGGTCAGCTACACTCTGATAATACCCCAGGGCTTATGTGTGCTGAGTTTCTTCAGTCCTGTCTGACTCTTTGCAACCCTATGGACTATAGTCCGCCAGGCTCCTCTGTCCATAGGATTCTCCAGGCAAGAGTACTGGAGTGGGTTGCCATTTCCTTCTCCAGGGGATCTTCCCAACCCAGGGATCAATCCTGGGTCTCCTGCATTGCAGGTGGATTCTTTACTATCTGAGCCACCAGGGAAGCCCACTCCAGAGTTTAGGCCCCTATTAACTAGCTTACCCTCAAGGCAGGCCTTGTTAAGAGGAACAGAGTGCTCTGGTATATTTCAAAGTGGTTTCTTTTCCCTATTCCCTATTGGAAGCACAAGGGAATTTCCCCCTGATATTTAATATGTGTACTTGGTGAGGCTCCTGCAGGTAAATCTCACAATGTTGTAGGGGTCCCCTTATGAATAATTCCCCCTGGATTTTTTAAAATCTCAGCTTTAGTGCACTGAGTCTCCAGCAGTTCCTTCTTACAGATCAGATTTCCTTACTTCATCCTTGTTTTCAATGTTGTTTCAGCTCTAGAATTCTTTCTCTGGTAAGCTATTCCTCCTTGTAAATATCTGCCTACCTCCCTCTCTAATCTTGAGATCAGTGGTTTGCCCTGTGTCCTTCTCTCTTCCATGGTTTCAAAAAGAGTTGTCATTTTTCAGTGTTCTGCTTTTTATTATACTTGTTATTAGGACATAGTCACAACTTCCCAAATCCTCATATGCAGAACTAGAAATCAGAAATGAATGATCAACTTTGAATTATTTTAGTAGAAATGTAGGATTTACAAAAACTAGCTAGGAAGGAACCCTAACTATCCCTCACTTGAATGGAAAGAAGTTTTGGGGAAGAAGTGTCAATTGAATTTTTACTTAAAAGAAATTTAAAAAGTGTAGACTTTAAGGGACATATTTAGAAGCATAATATCCTCTAAATTGAGACTGAGTGAGGCATAATTTTAAATTTTTTGTGAACAGGATCGAGATAGCATTTCTTTTGTAAAATTTTATAACATAATTAGTAAATATTGATTGGCAACCTGGAAGAAATGTAATTTCTGAGACCCATGGGCTATGTATGTTAGTTGCTCAGTGGTGTCCGACTCTTTGTGACCCTATGGACTGTAGCCCACCAGGCTTCTCTGTCCATATAATTCTCTAGACAGTTATACTGTAGTGGGTTGCCATTCCCTTCTCCAGGGGATCTTCACAACCCAATGGCTGAACCCATGTCTCCTGCATTTCAGACAGATTCTTTACCATCTGAGCTGCCAGGGAAGCGCTGACCCATGGGCTAGTTACTTGAAAGTATCTACAAGTCATAGAGCCTCTTATAAGGAGTAATTCAACCACAGATTGTGGGAACGGGCAGTATTATGGGACTATGTTTTCTACAGTAGGGGTTTTTCTTTAATAAGACCAGTGGTGAGCATTGAGTAGAAGGCCGATCAGGATCCCATGGTATGGCTGCATACACATACATGACTGGGTCAGTAAGATTCTACCTCTTAGAAAACTGACCTGGGAAATTTTGTGAGACTAATGTCATGGAGAGCAAGGAGATGAAGCTGAACAAGTTTATTGCTGAGATGGAACGGCAACATAAAACGGAACGGGAACATAAGCTGTGATGACAAGCCAACAACATGAGAGAGAAGAGGCCATTAATTGTGTAAAACTATGAGAAGACTATGAGGTTGCCATTATCTTCATTACCTCCACCATAGATTCAGTTCAGTTCAGTTGCTCACTCATGCCTGCCTCTTTGTGACCCCATGGACTATGGCACTACCAGGCCTCCCTGTCCATCACCAACTGCCAGAGTTTACTCAAACTCATGTCCATTGAGTCAGTGATGCCATCCAATCATCTCATCCTCTGTCCACCATAGTTTGCTGCTGCTGCTGCTCCTAAGTCACTTCAGTCGTGTTTGACTCTGTGTGACCCCATAGATGGCAGCCCACCAGGCTCCCCTGTCCCTGGGATTCTCCAGGCAAGAACACTGGAGTGGGTTGCCATTTCCTTCTCCAATGCATAAAAGTGAAAGTGAAGTTGCTCAGTCGTGTCCGACTCCTAGCAACCCCATGGACTGCGGCCCATCAGGCTCCTCCACCCATGGGATTTTTCAGGCAAGAGTAATGGAGTGGGTTGCCATTGCCTTCTCCACCACCATAGTTTGGCCCCAGATAAATAACAGGGAGGGAACACAGCTCCACCCATCAACAGAATTAAAGACTTTTGAGCATGGCCCTGCCCATCAGAACAAGAGCCAGTTTCCTCCTCAGTCAGTCCATAAGCATCTTATCCTTTTCCATCAGAGGGAAGGCAGACTGAAAATCACAATCACAGAAAACTAACCAGTCTGATCACATGGACCACTGCCTTGTCTAACTCAATGAAACTATAAGCCATGCCGTGTAGGGCCACCCAAGATGGATGGGTCATGGTGGAGAGTTCTGACAAAATGTGGTCCACTGGAGAAGGGATTGCCACACCACTTCAGCATTCTTGCCTTGAGAACCCCATGAACAGTATGAAAAGGCAAAATGATAGGATATTGAAAGAGGAACTCCCCAAGTCGGTAGGTGCCCAATATGCTACTGGAGATCAGAGGAGAAATAACTCCAGAAATAATGAAGAAATGGAGCCAAAGAAAAAACAACACCCAGTTGTGGATGTGACTGGTGATAGAAGCAAAGCCTGATGCTGTAAAGAGCAATATTGCATAGGAACCTGGAATGTTAGGTCCATGAATTAAGGCAAATTGGAAGTAATCAAACAGGAGATGGCAAGAATGACAGTTGACATTTTAGGAATCAGCAAACTAAAATGGACTGGAATGGGTGAATTTAACTCAGATGACCATTATATCTACTACTGTGGGCAAGAATCCCTTAGAAGAAATGGAGTAGCCATCATGGTCAACAAAAGAGTCTGAAATGCAGTACTTGGATGCAATCTCAAAAATGACAGAATGATCTCTGTTCATTTCCAAGGCAAACCAATCAATATCACAGTAATCCAAGTCTATGCCCCAACCAGTAATGCTGAAGAAGCTGAAGTTGAACGGTTTTATGAAGACCTACAAGACCTTTTAGAACTAACACCCAAAAAAGATGTCCTTTTCATTATAGGGGACTGGAATGCAAAAGAAGGAAATCAACAGATACTTGGAGTAACAGGCAAATTTGACCTTGGAGTACAAAATGAAGCAGAGCAAAGGCTAACACAGTTTTGCACTGGTTATAGCAAGCACCCTCTTCCAACAACAGAAAAGAAGACTTTACACATGGACATTACCATAGCCAATACCAAAATCAGATTGATTATAATCTTTGCAGCCAAAAATGGAGAAGCTCTATACAGCAAGTGAAAACAAGACCAGAAGCTGTCTATGCCTCAGATCATGAACTGCTTATTGCCAAATTCAGACTTAAATTGGAAAAAGTGGGGAAAAGCACTAGACCATTCAGGGATGACCTATATCAAATCCCTTTCAATTATACAATGGAAATGACAAATAGATTCAAGGGATTAGACTTGATTGACAGAGTGCCTGAAGAACTATGGATGGAGGTTCAGGAGACATTGTACAGGAGACAGGAATCAAGACCCTTCCCAAGAAAAAGAAATGCAAAAAAGCAAAATGGCTCTCTGAGGAGGCCTTACAAATAGCTGTGGAAGGAGAAACAAAAGGCAAAGGAGAAAAGGAAAGATATACTCATTTGAATGAGATTTCCAAAGAATAGCAATGAGAGATAAGAATTCATCAGTGATTAGTGCAAAGAAATAGAGGGAAAAAATGGAATGAGAAAGACCAGAGACCTCTTCAAGAAAATTAGAGACACCAAGGGACATTTCATGCAAAGATGGGCTCAATAAAGGACAGAAATGGTATGGACCTAACAGAAGCAGACGATATTAAGAAGAGGTCGCAAGAATATACAGAACTATACAAAAAAGATCTTCATGACCCAGATTATCACAATAGTGTGATCACCCACCTAGAGCCAGACATCCTGGAATGCGAAGTCAAGTGGGCCTTAGAAAGTATCACTACCAACAANATATTAAGAAGAGGTCGCAAGAATATACAGAACTATACAAAAAAGATCTTCATGACCCAGATTATCACGATAGTGTGATCACCCACCTAGAGCCAGACATCCTGGAATGCGAAGTCAAGTGGGCCTTAGAAAGTATCACTACCAACAAAGCTAGTGGAGGTGATGGAATTCCAGTTGAGCTATTTCAAATCCTAAAAGGTGATGCTGTGAAAGTGCTGCACTCAATATGCCAGTAAATTTGGAAAACTCAGCAGTGGCCACGGGACTGGAAAAGGTCAGTTTTCATTCCAATCCCAAAGAAAGGCAATGCCAAAGAATGCTCAAACTACCGCACAATTGCACTTATCTCACATGCTAGCAAAGTAATGCTCAAAATTCTCCAAGCTAGGCTTCAACAGTATGTGAACCATGAACCTCCAGATGTTCAAGCTGGTTTTAGAAAAGGCAGAGGAACCAGAGATCAAATTGTCAACATCTCTTGGATTATCAAAAAAGCAAGAAATACAGAAAAAAAAAAGATCTACTTCTGCTTTATTGACTATGCTAAGGCCTTTGACTGTGTGGGTCACAAAAAACTGTGGAAAATTCTGAGGGAGATGGGAATATCAGACCACCTGACCTGCCTCTTGAGAAATCTGTATGCAGGTCAGCAACCAACAGTTAGAAGTGTACATGGAACAGACTGGTTCCAAATCGGGAAAGGAGTACATCAAGGCTGTATACTGGCACCCTGCTTATTTAACTGATATGCAGAGTACATCATGAGTAACACTGGACTGGAAGAAACACAAGCTGGAATCAAGATTGCTGGGAGAAATATCAATAACCTCAGATATGCAGATGACACCACCCTTATGGCAGAAAGTGAAGAGGAACTAAGGAGCCTCTTGATTAAAGTGAGAGAGGAGAGTGAAAAATTGGCTGAAACTCAGCATTCAGAAATATAAGACCATGGCATCTGGTCCCGTCACTTCATGTGAAACAGATGGGGAAAGAGTGGCTGACTTTATTTTCTTGGGCTCAAAAATCACTGCCGATGGTGACTGCAGCCATGAAATTAAAAGATGCTTGCTCCTTGGAAGAAAAGCTATGACCAACCTAGACAGCATATTAAAAAGCAGGGACACTACTTTGCCAACAAAGGTCCCTCTAGTCAAGGCTATGGTTTTTCTAGTAGTCGTGTATGGATGTGAGCATCGAACTATAAAGAAAGCTGCGCACCAAAGAATTGATGCTTTTGAACTGTCATTTTGGAGAACTCTTGGGAGTCCCTTGGACTTGGACGCTACTTTGCCAACAAAGGTCCGTCTAGTCAAGGCTATGGTTTTTCTAGTAGTCATGTACGGATGTGAGCATCGAACTATAAAGAAAGCTGCGCACCAAAGAATTGATGCTTTCGAACTGTCATTTTGGAGAACTCTTGGGAGTCCCTTGGACTGCAAGGAGATCCAACCAGTCCTTCCTAAAGGAAATCAGTCCTGAATATTCATTAGAAGGACTGATGCTGAGGCTGAAACTCCAAACGTTGGCCACCTCATGTGAAGAACCTACTCATTTGAAAAGACCCTGATGCTGGGAAAGATTGAAGGCAGGAGGAGAAGGGGATAAAAGAGGATGAGATGGTTGGATGGCACCACCTACTCAATGGACATGAGTTGAATAAACTCCGGGAGTTAGTGACAGACAGGGAGGCCTGGCGTGCTGCAGTCCATGGGGTTGCAAAGTGTCGGACACGACTGAACGACTGAACTGAACTGATGAAAAGGTGAAAAAAACTACAGGGTGAGGACTTTCAGTTATTAAGAAAAGATTGAAACAGATGTTAAAATAAGAGATTATTATCTACATCTTCCTTCTGGTAGATTCCCAGATGGTTCAGTGGTAAGAATGCATCTGCTTAATGCAGGAGCCATGGGAGGCATCATTTCGTCTCTGGGTTGAGAAGATCATCTGAAGCAGGAAATGGCAATCCACTCCAGTATTCTTCCTGGGATAATTCCATAGACAAAGGGGCTTAGTAACTGCAGTCCATGGGGTCACAAAGAGTTGGACATGACTGAGTTGTACACATTCCTACTGGTAGGGTTTCTTGATTTGCTTTGGATCCAGAATGGCTATTCTATACTGAGTCCAAATCAGCTTTATCTCCTGTTTCATGAAATTTCATCTCACTTATGGTTCCATATGCATCCTTTAATAACCTACTCATCCAGGCCTTACTTAGCTACCTTTTGCAACAGAACAGTCCAAATAAAATAACATATATGGACTTTTATCTACTTTTATGTAGATAAAGCTTAAAATATTTCAGTATCTAAGACAAAAAGTACCAAACATTTTTCCACAAACTCATTAAAAGAGAAATCTCCTTTAATTCAGAATAGTTGAATAATATTGGCCCTTCTTTGAACTGATTTTGTTATCTAGCTGTCCACCTAATTTATATTGCTTATGTTTAAGTTAAAACTTGTTGTATGTTTTAGCAGAGTGTGCCTAATAAGAAAAAAAGAAAATAGCCTCTCTATTTAAGTAGTTCAGACTATAGGCAGCTAACCAGTTGGGACTTAAGTTTTTTCCCAAAAGCATTTATTATAGTTGGCTTCTGAATTTCTTAGGCTTTCTTCAGGGACATCAATATCAGTCTCTCTCATCCAGTAAAGAATCTGCCTGCAATGCGGGAGACCTGGGTTCTATCCCTTGGTTGGGAAGATCCCGTGGAGAGGGAAATGGCAACCCACTCCAGTATTCTTACCCAGAAAATCCTGTGGACAGAAGAGCTTGACAAGCTACAGTCCATGGGGTTGCGAAGAGTCGGACATGACTGAGCAACTAATACTATAGTGGTTTGAAAGAGACATTTTAGTTTAATGACATAACTATTGAATTCTTACAGAAGCTAGCCTAAATTATGCATAGTAAGTTTTTTTTAATATTTTTGCTCCTAAAAGATATAAAAATTGAAAAACAGTTAATTTTTGTTTTTACAAAAGGCTTCCCTTTACAATTAAAATAACTCAAGCCCCACAGATAGTTCCCTTAAAGAGTAAATACCTATTCTTGGCGAGAGGCTTTAGTGATATCACACAAAGTTAATAGTACAAGAAGAGCAACAGAAATAAAGTTCACAGGTATGTTGCCTGTCTTATATGCTCACTGCCAAAAACCCTGGAGAGCAAAGGAGATGCACAGGTAGGTTGGTGACCTGACATAGTAAATAGAGGAAAAGGCATTTTATTCATTCTTCATACAAGTTATTTAGATGAGAGAAGAGGAGGTAAACAGTAAAAAGGGAAGAAGAAAGATTTGGAAACAGTTGGAGAAAATGGAAAGAATCTTAGACAAAATCAGTACATTTAAGGAAAATTATATACTGTGTCCATAAGCCTACTCCACAAACAAAGAAGGGAATGGTATGATTCATAAGGCAGTATTCAGTTTCTTACCCTATAATTTTCTAAGCACTTACGAATGCAAATTTGTGGAGAGGTAGAAATGTTCCTCTAACTCTAAAAGAGAATATAGACATCTGTTTTTGTACAATTAAGCAATGATAATAAGAAATTTTTCTTGTAACACTATAATAGTTCTTTTGTTAACCTTGCATAAAGAAAAAAAATTCAGTTCTTTCTTCTAGTACTATGGAAAAATAGATTCTCTAAGAACTGTTTGCAATACAGAACATCATGCCTCAGCAAAGTTAATCATCTACTTTAAAGTACGATAGATTAGAATAGTCCAGAGTCCCTATCATAAACAAAAGCAAATTATTTTCATGAAATAGAAATTCAACATTGTCTTTCAAGATTACTAGCAATTTAACCAGCCAAATAAATGTGTCTTAATAAAATATAGGAAAAAGCCACTTGTTGTGAGAGAAAATCAGAAGAAAATTTCAGTTTCGAAAATGGACCTCAACATTACATACTGAAATGACCATAAAATATACTTTAAAAAATATGAATACAATATTCAAGAAATAAAAAGCAAAGTTAAAAGGGGATGGTGAGTCTATTGTAAGTAACCTGGAAAATTTGAAAACCCCTATAGCATTTAAAATAAAAACACAAATAGTGACATTTAACACTAAAATAAAAGTTAAATAATAGATTAATTACATTTGAAGGGAAAAGTCATGAGCTGGAAGGTAGGTCTGAAAAATTAGGCTTGAAGAGATCAAATTTATGTAAGTCAGGGTAAGAGTCCAAAAAAAATTTTTTTAATTATCACATTTTTCCCATTGTATTTCTAGGTACAGTATTTAGAATGAGTCAGTCAATATTCAAAGTGATAATAGCTCAGACCTTTTCAGAATAGATGAGAGATAGGAGTATTCACAGTAAATTCCAAATAGAATTAGGTAAAAACAGTCATGTTTTTACGTGTAGTAAATGCAGAAGACAAAGTCAAAAAGAAAAAAGAATGAAAAGAAAGACCCCTACAAAGTAATGACAGTAACCCAGTAGGAAACTTCTCCACAGCAATAAAAGAAGCAAGAAAATAATAAAAGATTTTTTCAAAACATTGAGAGGAAAAATAAGTATTAAAATAATATTGAGTACCTATAAAAATTATTTCAGAAGAGAGCAAGATTAAGGCACTTAAAAATATAAAAATGAAGGATTATATTAATAACAGTGTAGAGTAAAAAGAATATGATCCCAAAAGGAAGATGTGAATGCAAAAAAAGAATGAAATTCATGAAGATGGGGCATGAAATTAGTAAGCAGAAAAAAATCCTGTTGGCAATAAAATAGTGTTATTAAATTATATATATGTTTGTATATACATATAAACATTGATTATTACAAATAACAATTTTGAAGTTTTAATAAGAACAAGAAAGGGTTAGCATATTATTGACTAGGAGATTTTCACAGAAACTAATGCCTATGATTGTAATATATNATGAAATTAGTAAGCAGAAAAAAATCCTGTTGGCAATAAAATAGTGTTATTAAATTATATATATGTTTGTATATACATATAAACATTGATTATTACAAATAACAATTTTGAAGTTTTAATAAGAACAAGAAAGGGTTAGCATATTATTGACTAGGAGATTTTCACAGAAACTAATGCCTATGATTGTAATATATCTCTGGTCAATACTGCGTTAATTAAGTTTGGAGTTTACTTTAAGTATATAAATTAAAGTTGTAAGGACACCCACAAAAAATAATAGATTAGAGCAGAGGTCAGCAAACTTTCTCTTTAAAAACAGTTAACTATTTCAAACCTTGCAGCATACATGATCTTTGTAGTAACTAACTTTGCCACTGTGGTATGAAATCAGCCAAAGAAAATAGGTAAGGAAATGAGCATGAATATTGTACCTGGTTCTTAAGGCTTCCATCTGGAAGTCACATGTCACTTTGTTCACAACTCGATAACTGCACCAAGTCACATGGTCCCATCTAGCTCAAAGTAAGTGCACAGAAGCAGAATTAGTGGACAACGCTGGTATTTATCACAAAATAGATTATCTTTGTATTTTCCTTATTGATGAAAAGAAAACTTCAGTTTTTACATTGTCCAAGAATAAAAAGACTTGCTTTTCACCATTTTAAAGAAAAAGAAATGAGCATGACTGTATTTCAGTAAAGCATTATTTATGACAATAAGCAGGGCAGAGTTGGCTAGTGGGCTGTAGTTTGCTTATCCCTAGGTTAGAAGGTATAACTATCAAGTTGAAAATTATAGGTTTACCAAACTTTATCAATCTAAATATGGAAAAGAAAATAGAAAAAAAACAACATTAGAAAAAGCAAACAGATCCATAATGATGTAGATAAGTAGAATCAACAAATACAAATAAATTACAATACTTAAATATGAGAGATTGCTGAAAAGGTACAAAACAAAATCTGGTTTTAGGATATTTACCAAAAAAAAAAAAGAATTAAAATCTTAGGCCACAGGGAGATGGAAGTATAGAGATATACCAAGATATACCAGGAAAAAACTAATCAGTAGAACGCTATTATATCTGCATAAATTTTAAGGAAATACATTTCAAGACAAGTTTTTTGAAGAGCATTATTATTTATAAAGAAGAGAGAGCAGAATAATAATAAGTTCATCAAGAATATATGAAACTACTAATATATTTATGATGAGCAAAAAGTGACAGAATTATAAGGAAAACACAGATGCATCAAGATAATGAGAACTTTTAATGTATTTCGCTCAGGAATTGTTAGAACAATCAGAAAAATATTAGCAAAATATACAAAATTTAAATAGCATAGGAATGAGATGTATCTAATGAATAGTTATAGAACTCATTTCCTACAATGAGGAAAGACCAGTCCATAAAAGCAAGTCTTAATAAATTTTAAAGATTGTCTATTATTTTACCCATATTCACCTACTTCGGGGCTGTTAAGAACCAATTTAATTGCATAGCTTTGATAGCAGAATGATACTATTGTTAATTCCCCCCACAATAATTTATATTCAATGTGTTGACCATAAAAGTGCTGCTAGTAGTTTTCTTGAAACATATAACGTCTGATTTTAAAAATGTATATGAAAGAGTATGACCAAAAATGACAATTCTGAGAGAAAAAAGCTTGCTTTACCAGAGATTAAGACTTTTTTTATGAAGCTTTGTAAATTAAGACACATTGACTAGATAGATCAGAACAAAGAATATCAAAATAAATCTATACATATATAGAAATGCAATATATGATGTAATCATTGCGGATCACTGGGGAGAAATGAATTGTTAAGCAAGGGAAAAGTAGCTCAACATATGAAAAAATAATATCGCATTCCTACCTCACAGAAAATGCACGTGCACATGCAAACTTATATTCACATAATAATTTCAAGCACATAAATTATCTAAATGTTAAAGTCATATCTTTAGATGTTTCAGAAAAAAACTTAGAAAAGTAATTTTATGTTTGCAAGTCATAGAAATATTTTTTGAATTTATATCTCTGTTCTCTATAAACACTCAACAATACTTATAAATGCCTGAACTAAACAAATAAAGTTGCTTTACTACTATCTTTGGTAAATGCCTGAGGCACAAGCCCTGGATTATATTTATATGAATGCTTCCTAGTCTAACACTTCGTAGTGCAACAACTGGGCAACTCCTTGTTATGGCATAAAGCCAAATGAAGAGACAGATGGATTTTGAAAGCAACTATTGACTGCACAGTGACAATTCTCTGAGTGGCAGAAATGGAATTTGAAAATTACACAGTACTCTTGGGATATATATAATGAACAAGTTCAGTGAATAACTCAGAATTGTGATTATTAACAATACTTCTCCCCCGTGTTATTGGGTTGGTCAAGAAGTTCATTCAGAATTTCCCATAACATATTACAGAAAACACTGAATGAACATTTGGGTCAATCCAGTATTTTACAGTGATGATGGCATGGCATTTTGTAGGTGAAAACATCTGTCTTGTGTAAGTATAAGCAAATTAGGGCCCAGAGTTTAGCTGTAAAGAGTAACGTTTCACCATTTTTACTTATGCCAATTTTTCATAATATTCTAATAATATAATTTTAGAGTAGATAGGGAATGACTTTCTACTTCAATTTGTTGTCCCACTTTTTTTTTTTTTTTTGACATTTGAACATAAAGGGAAGAAACAGTACAGATGGCAAAGCAGCTTTTATTTGTAGATAGCTGAAAGATGAAAGATATACCAGTCCCAACTTTAACAGAAGCTGAGCAATAGAACTGGATGCTGAAAAAGACTTCTTCTGGCCTCCAGATGTAAATAATAGGTTACTTACAAAAAGAATCAAACTTCTGATTTGTACACTAGAAGTTAGAAGACTATGGAATAGCGACTACTAAGACTTGCATGAGAAGATCTGAACATGAGAATCCATTATTTTAGTTAAGGTAGCAGACACTTGTAAAGGAGAAGATACTTGCTAATATACAATATTCAAAAATTATATTAACTCTATATTCAAAAATTATATTAACTGTATACTTTAAGTGACGAAAATACATGGGTAAAGATTCTGACCTATTTGAATCACTTTGCTGTACTCCTGAAACTAAGGCAACATTGTAAATCAACTACGTTTCAACAACCACTGCAAAAGAAACAAATGAAAGGAAAATTTAACCAAGTAACAAATCTCAAAGGAGGCCTCAAGAGAGAGGCGATGATCAAGAAGCAGTGATGAGCAATGGACCTTCTCCCCCATTGTAAATAAATAATTATATTAACATATGGATAGTGTTAAATAATGATGAGGCAAATGAAAAATCTACAAATAATCTAGGATAAAAGGACGAGAAAATTTTGGTAAAATCTATAAACTGAGGTGAGAGAGATAATGATGAAGTAAAAAGCCTTTTTTGAGGGCAATTTTAGAATGGGAAAAGTAAAGATATCTTAAAAGTTTTATCTTTTGGGCACAGGAAAATGAACATTGTGGAAGAGAAATGATGAGTGCCTTAGCTTTATATGATACTTGAAAATAAGTACCAAATTATTATTTTATTTTAGGAATCAATTGCTTTGTTTTTACTTCAGTTTTTTTCTGCTAATTTTTTAAAAATTGAAGTATAGTTGATCTATTTATATTAGTTTCAGGTATAGCATAGTAATTCAACACTTTTATAGGTTGTATTCCATTTAAAAACTCACATATACTGTTGGTGGGAATGTCAATTGGTATAGCCACTATGGAGTTTCCTCAAAAAAAAAAAAAAAACTAAAAATGTAATTACCATATAATCCACAGTTCCACTCCTGGGTATATATCCAAAGGAAATGAAAAACACTAATTCCAAAAGATACATGCACCCGAAGATGTGGTATATACATGCAAATGGACTATTATTCAGCCATTAACAGAATGTAAATCTGCCATTTGCAACAGTGTGCATGGACTTAGGAATCTATTTTCTTTGTAGAAAAAGTGAAGAATTTTTAAATTATCAAAGATTTCTAAATGGGATGAATCATACCATCTTGATCATACCAGGTAAAATATAGATCAATAAAACAGAAAGCCATGAAGGATGATAGTCAACATAAATTACAATGGAGGAAATACAACCAAGAATATAAGATATATTAAATGTGAATGCCTTTAAATCCCCATAAGCCAGAGATTCAATGTGGATTAGAAGGCAAAACCCAGAAATATACACTTCACAGGAAATGATAAAAGCACACTGCAAAAAAGAAAATGGGGGAAGATGTGGGGTGGGAGGCTATACCAGGTAAAATATAGATCAATAAAACAGAAAGCCATGAAGGATGATAGTCAACATAAATTACAATGGAGGAAATACAACCAAGAATATAAGATATATTAAATGTGAATGTCTTTAAATCCCCATAAGCCAGAGATTCAATGTGGATTAGAAGGCAAAACCCAGAAATATACTTCACAGGAAATGATAAAAGCACACTGCAAAAAAGAAAATGGGCAAAAAGACTCCCAGGCAACTGTAAATGCAAGTCGTCATAGCAATATTAATACTAGACACTGTGGGATTTAAATTAAGAACACTAAACAATATGAAGGGGACAGAGGATATGTACTTAGTCGCTAAGTCATGTCTGACTCTTTGTGACCCCATGTAACACTGTAGCCCACCAGGTTCCTCTGTCTATGAGATTTCTCAAGCAAGAAAATGAGAGGATAGCCAGTTTCTTCTCCAGGGGATCTTCCCAACAGAGGGGTCGAACCTGTATCTCCTGCATTGCAGGCTGATTCTTTACCACTAAGCCACCTGGGAAACCCAAGATTGCCTAACCTGGAGCAGTAAAACTATATTTCATGAAGATGATGTAGCAAACACAATCCTGTATGTCTAAATATTAGAGCTGATATAGAAAATAAAATTAATTTGAATGAAAATCCATGTTGCCATATTATGATGAGTTTAACATATCCCTTTTATATTTGGAAATACTTAACGTAAAAATTGGTTAAAGCATGGAATAATTGAATGAAATAACATATCTGTATATGATACAGATTCCAGGTGGCTCAGACAGTAAAGAGTCTGCCTGCAATTTAGGAGACCCAGGTTTGACCCTGAGTTGGGAAGATCTCCTGGAGAAGGAAATAATTTCATTCCAGTATTCTTGCCTGGGAAATCCCATGGACACAGGAGCCTGGCAGGTTACAGCTCATGGGGTTGCAAAGAGTTAGACACAACTGAGCAACTAACAGTTTCCGTTCATATAATACATAATACATCATTAAGATGCAAAGTTTATATACTTATATATGAAGTGATACATATTTGCACATATCCATAAATAATTCAACACTAAATTATACTTCAGAAACAGAAAAAATGTTACAAATTCTTTTTAAAACATAGTTTAAATAATGAAATTAAGTAATGAAAATAGTACTAAAAATGTTAATATCCTAGAAATTAAAAAACACATTTCTAGATAACCTTTGGATTAGAAAATATAAAGAAGTAAAACTACTTTGTGTGAAAATTGAATATAGAGGAAAAAATTTCACCACAAACTATAGGATACAAGAAAAAATCTATAATCAAAAGAAAACTAATAAGTTTACATCCCTTCATTAGACTAAAAATATTATTTCTCTCAAGCAATTAGAAATTGCATAGTAAAATAAGCATAAACAGGAAGAAGGATTAATTTTAAAACTAAAGTTAGTAAAATATAAACAAATAACAAAAAATGATAGTACAATAAAAAACTAAATAAAACTAAATCCCAAGTTAGATTTTTAAGAGGAATATTCAGTGTTAAATGCCAAAATAAAGGAAGAATTTTCAAGAAAGTAAAAATATACTTGATAAATAATGAGAACTCACAAATACTGAAGATTAATAGATTGTTTAAAAAAAAAAAACCTGTTCAATTCTATGGTGAGAAATTTTAAAAACTAAAGATGATTAAACATAACCCCCTAGAGAAAGAATGATGAACATAAAAGAAACTATAATGATTAAAGATTACCATTACAATGAAATAACAGGACAGGTGGAGTCACATCCAACTTGTATTTAAATTTTAAATATAAATTCCATGTTACTTAAACTGTGTCAAACAGATGATAAATAATTCTCAATTACTTTATGAAGGCTATATAATTTTAATATAAAAGATAATATATGCAATACCCCAGTGAAAATAACAGGTAAAACATCTGATTAATAAGTTGTAAAAAATATTATCAAAGAAAGCTCAGTGGTGCAAGAATGGTTCAAAAACAGGAAATCTATCAGCATAATTCAAAATGTCACTCTTATTGTTGAATACACATAACATGTTTATACCAATAAATTCCAGATATTTCTCTGCTTACATTGCTTATTTGCTTTTGCAAATATGCGTCCTTTTTCCATTGGAACCCTTAAAATATTAATAATGTTTTTAAATTTTCTAATAATTCTAACATCTGTATTACATCTGAGTCTGGTTATGATGCTTACTTTGTCTCTTCAGACTATGTTTCTTCTTGGTGTGCCTTGTAATTTGTTATTGAAAGCTGGACCTGTTGTATTTTGCTTTTGCAAATATGCGTCCTTTTTCCATTGGAACCCTTAAAATATTAATAATGTTTTTAAATTTTCTAATAATTCTAACATCTGTATTACATCTGAGTCTGGTTATGATGCTTACTTTGTCTCTTCAGACTATGTTTCTTCTTGGTGTGCCTTGTAATTTGTTATTGAAAGCTGGACCTGTTGTAGAGGGTAACAGGAAATGAGATAAATAGACCTTTAGTACAAACATGCATGGGTTAACATACTAATTATAAATATTATTATTAATCAACTATTGATATATTTTAATAGCTAGGAGTTGGGCTAAAATAGGAGTTACAGGTTTCAGAGGCTTTAGATTTCACTAGCATCCTTGTTTTTATCTTTCCTTTTGGCTTAAGATTTTTCTAAGTGCTGTTTCTTAGAGAGTCTATGTCTTGTAGCTCTTTCAGATATAATCCAGTGTTATTATACAAGAACCCTAATGGCATAGTGCTAAGGTATGAGGGAAGATGAGTGTTCTGCAATCTTCCAATTAAATGTCAGTCCTTCAGTGGACTTGTATTTCAGGACTGTGATATTCATAAATGTTTCTCCAGTAATACAGGTTTTTATTTTTTATTTTTTCTCCCTGTCCCCTTATTCCTGAATCTATGGCCCCTGATTGCTATATATCCCTGGTTGCCTAATAAGGTAAGACTGGAAGGCTGGAGGGAGCTGGGTGGGAGGAATTCCCTTTCCTTAGCAGGGTTTTTTACATACTTTGCTCAAGTGTAGGCATTTGTTACAAAGAAGGCTCTGGGCTGGTTTTACAATAGCTACTCTTTCTCTTTGCCAGAGCCAGTAGGGATGTCCTGTAATCCTTAGCACAAGGACTTGATGGAATCCTGGGAGAAGCAGCCCCAAAAGCATGATTGCCCCTGGAGTTTTGCATTCTCCACTTGTGCATAAATCAGCCTCTGGTAAGTTATCAAAATTACATTTAAATGTTCCTACCACTTTATTGCTCTAGCAACTTCTGCTCCAAGAAAGCAGGTTTCAGTTTTCTTTCTTCCTTGAGGCACCTGTCTCTCCACATTTGAGGGATGATGGTTTATCTGCAACTCTAGTTCTCTGATAATTTCAAGAAAACTGTCGATCTTCAGTTTGTTTAGCTTTTCCTTGTTACAAGGATGGGACTGATGCCTTTCAAGCTGTTTGTGTGTGGGAGCTAACACTGGACGCGGTATGACTGAAAAAAGAAACTTTTGTTCCAGGGAAGGAATAGAGAGATGCAGACATAGAGAAGGGACATGTGGACACAGAGGGGGAAAGAGAGGGTGGGATGAGTTGGGAAATTCGATTTGACATAAATATACTACCACGTGTAAAATAGATAGCTAGCAGGACCCTGGCGTATGGCATAGGCAGCTCAGCTCAGTGCTCTGTGATGACCTAGATAGTTGGAATAGGGGGATGGAGTGGGGAGGAAGTGCAAGAGGGAGGGGATATACATGCACATATAGCTGATTCGCTTTACTGTACTGCAGAAGCGAACACAACATTTTAGAGCAATCATACTCCAACAAAGTAAAGGAAAATAAAAAACTTTATAGCAAAAAGCATAGATAAAATCATTTTGAAGAAGACACAGATTTTGGAAATACCTATTTGCAAACTGCATTACAACTAAAGTGCGCACTTCTATACAATACAAAGAAGGCTTATCAATAGACAAGATAAAGATAGACAAGCAAATAAGAACACACCCAGTTCACAAAAAGCTAACCAAATGGCCAGTAAAGTTGTGAAAAATTACTAAATTAATAGTTGTGGCAATGCAAACAATAGCAACGAAACTTTTAATATAAAAAACTCAGGCACTCATACATTTTGGTTTAGTAGAAGTATGAATTGCTGCACACTTTTTAACAACCTGGCAGCAATCATTAAGGTTTAGAAACCTTAAGCCCTAGACAATTCAATATTTCACCTCTATCTTATACAAATAAAAGCAAATTAAAGTATATTCACATGGATGTTGATGGCATATGACTGTTAACAATGTGAATGCTTGGTGCTAGAAAAATACTTAAATAATAATGAAACAGCCAAACTATGGGATATTTTGCACTAATTTAAATGCATGACAGCTATGCTTGTTGAGTTGGAAGGATTGCCATAAAGTATTTATGAATAAGAAAAGCAGAATGTAGAAAATTGTTTACTATAATTCTAATTTTAGAAAACAACAAAAAGCCAGACATCCTTAGATCTACATAAAGATTTTGCCAAAGTTGCAGATTCTTTTTATAGTGTGATTTTATTATGACAAAATGAGCGACTGAGCAAAGGGAATTTTTAAAATATCTGTTTATATGCATGACGATGTTTAATAAGTTTAAATAAGCAAGTTGAGATACATGGAAAAATAGACAAGACATAGGTTGGTTCATGGTAGGAAGATGGGATGAGAGAGGGAACATGAAGCTGATGGTGAATTTTTTCTTTATCTTTGTACTTCTTCACTACTTTCAAGTTTATATTAAAGTAGCAAACTGAGAAAATCAAATACACAAGTTCTAAACTTTAAAAACATGTTTACACTACTCTTCAGGCTTTACTGAGTGTATCAGTCTCAATTTGCTGAGAATAACAGTCACAAATATTAAAGGAACAGGGATTTAATATAGGAATTAACTGTTTCCTAGCTTTGTGAGTAGCTGAGGCAACGATGGTCCGTGAGGCTGTGTGTGGAAGATCAGAGAAAGTTCCTAGCCATTTTCAGAGATGCTGTCAGTTCCCTCTTGCTCTCCCTAGAAAAACGTTTGTTTCACTTCTGTTTTATCTTAACACAAGTTCTTTCACTTACAAACGTGATTTGTCATTGTTCCAAGCTAACCAAAATGGCAGGGTACGATCCAGCACAATCTACTCTTTTGTCAACTTGGCGCTCATACAATCCACATCACAGCTCTGACTAATAATTATATCATGGTGTTGTTTAATCACTGTTGTGACTGACTCTTTGTGACCCCATAGACTGTAGCTCACCAGGCTCCTCTGTCCATGGGATTTCCCAGGGAAGAATACTGGAATGGGTTGCCATTCATTTCCTCCTCCAGAGGATCTTCCTAACCCAGGGATAGATATCACATCTCCTGCATCGGCAGGTGGATTCTTTACCATTGAACCACCTGGGAAGCCCAATTATATCATACTCTATGTTATATTACAACTATGTTAAATATAATGTTTTCTACATATATATATATAATGCAAATATGTTTGCATGTGAATGTCTATAGATACAAGAAAATATGTATCACTGTAACACTCCTTATTTCTGCATTGTGATCACATAGGCATAAATTGGTATTATGTCTCCCTGTTTTACTCCTCATGTCATATCCCTTTGTTCTCAGCAAGTACCTCAATTGTTTATGGTTCTTTGCCTGCTTGGTGACCCAGACGTTTTACTCCAGAGGCGTTTTATGCTATTACCCATCATGTTTATGTTGTAGAGTTCCATTCAGTTTTGTCACAAGATTATGAAGAGGCGCCCTAGGAAATCTCCTGAATCATGGGAGTATAGATCATCTATTCTTGCACAACAGATTACCAGAAAGTCCAGCAATGTTAAACAACACATCTTTATTATCTTATAAATTACATAGATTAGGAATCTGGGAGTGGCTTAGCTGAATGCTTTGCTTCAGGATCCATCACAGGTTGTAATAAAACTGTTGACTGGAATATAGTTATCTCAAGGCCTGACTGGCAAAGGATCCATTTCCAGATTCCTCTGGTTATTGTCGAGATAGAATTCCTCATGGGCTATTGGACTTGGGGGGTGGGAGTGGGGTGGGGAGCTCAGCTCCTTACTGACTATTGCCCAGAGGCTTCTGTCACTTCCTTACCAAGCAAACATGGAAGCTTGCTTCCTCAAACTATGCAGCTGGAAAGACGGTAGAGTCTAAGACAAGTTGTAATATTTCGTAACCTAATAATGAAATAGCAACACACTCCATAAGAAACTAAAAGGCATTGCCATATCCTATTTGTTAGAAGCATGTCACTACGTTCTTTCCACACTCAAAAGGAGTGGATTGCACAAGGGCATAAATATCAAATACTGGGGATCATTGGGACCGTCTTGGAAGTCTGCCTATCTCATTGAGCATACTTCTTTCTGCCGCTATTGTGTACTAGCGATCCAACTGAACCAGTCACTCAAGTTGCCACGTTTTGGGCGGTTCATTCCATAGTGTAAGGAACTTAAAGCGACTAGGTGGCATTCTCAGCTTTTAGTTTAATGAAGCCATTATTCTATCTCCTTGCAGAGTCATTATTTTATTGGAAACTTAAATCTAAGCCAGCAGAAAACTTTTGAGCAAGGAAGACAAATTCAAATCCAGTTTTGGTGTTTAATCCAGCAAGAACAGATCACTGCCCCTTTCATGAAAGAATATAATTAACCTTTTGTCAGATAGCCATCTGCCCTAGAGTCCCTACTATGCAATACTATGATACCAAGGGCTCATGGTTTATCTCTACTGTTGGCAGGTTGGACACTCAGCATTGATATAGTCATATCAGCATTAAGTGGATGCCCATGTTGATGAGTGTATCTATACCAGCTCTACACTTTAGTACAAGAAACATGACCATACAGTGTCTTGAGAGCCCCTCTGCAGGTGATTAAACAGGGTTAATCACCTCGCTCTCTCAAGTCCTCTTTCTGAAAAGTAGAAACTGTGCTGTTTTGTCTCCCCAAGAATTTGTGTTAGCTCAAACCTAGTGTCCAGTAATCTCTGAAGATATTTGGTTACTTCTTATCTAAAGCACAAATACCCTACAGGTTCTTTTGGAAAAATCTAAGTGAACAATTTATAATATACATTTTTGGCAGTGTGGCTATATTCTTCCTCAAGAGAATCAAGCCTCTTTATCATGTAATAAGGTCTGAATCTGCAAACCACTGAAGTTTGGAAAGTAAAGTCCATGACTATTGTAGTAATGCAATTCAGGCCTCTACTCACTGGTCCCAGAGGTTTGTACCTATGCATATCAAGTAGATTTGGTGTAGTAGGCTGTTCATCTCTGTTAGTCCTAGGAATGTAATTATTTAGCCACAGTTACATGTCTACATATCCTTGCTACCCCTTTGCTTCCTCAAACTATGCAAGCTGGAAAGACGGTAGAGTAACTTTGTCTACCTTGACCCTGTTAATTAAGTTCCAGTAGCAGCTAACTGTATCCTGTGGCTCCTCACCATGTCATAATCCCACCATCTTCATTGTTTTCTGGGAGTGCCTCCCAATAATAGCCTCTCTGTATTCCTAATTTGCAAAGAATAGCCATTAAAGACTCTTTCAGGGTTGCTTGTTCCCCCTAAATACTGTATTTCTGAAAAACTTGGAGAAAGGAGTGAGTGTGAGCAGTGGAACCCAGCAATTCCATCTCTATCTCCATAAGCCTTTGGATACTACCTTCAGTTCACTTTGGCCACCACAGGGACATAGTTGTAATCAACCAAACAAGCTGCTAGAGTTATTCCTAACTGTTCAAGGTAGCACAGTTCAGTCAGTTCAGTCACTCAGTTGTGTCCAACTCTTTGTGACCCCATGAATC
>SJYX01021875.1:62062-96972 GCA_006410675.1 Oreotragus oreotragus
CATCAATTCTTGGGTGCTCAGCTTTCTTCACAGTCCAACTCTCACATCCATACATGACCAGCAGAAAACCAATAGCCACTTGTCAGTGATTCATATAAATAAACCCAGCTGAATCAAACAGTGTGTTTCTTCCTCCCTGTTCTAACATCCTTACTTCCTCAGTGATATTTCCCCAGGTTCCACTGATGTAAAATGTCAAACTTGTAATGTTCTTGGTGTGTGTACTGTTGCCTCAAAAGTAAGACTTTTGTTGTTGTTTTTTCCCCAAGGCTTGAATCTTTGTTAAAGGTTTAGTATTAGTGAGAGGTGATGGAATGAGTTGTGAGAATCAGCATTTCTCTCACAGGGCTACAGGATTTTTAGCAAGAGAAAGTGAATTTATTTAGGCAAAGGAGGTTCCTGCTGCTGCTGTTGCTAAGTCGCTTCAGTCGTGACCAACTCTGTGCGACCCCATAGACAGCAGCCCACCAGGCTACCCCGTCCCTGGGATACTCCAGGCAAGAACACTCGAGTGGGGTGCCATTTCCTTCTCCAATGCATGAGAGTGAAAAGTGAAAGGGAAGTCACTCAGTCATGTCCGACTCTTCATGACCCCATGGACTGCAGCCTACCCGGCTCCTTCGCCCATGGGATTTTCCAGGCAAGAGTACTGGAGTGGGGTGCCATTGCCTTCTACTAGGTGGAATTTGGGGGTTCAGGGTTCTTTGGTTCATTGGAATCTATCCAGATATCTCTATCTCAATCTTCAGGGTTCCAGTCCTTCCCAATCAATGCCATAGACATACTGTAAGAAATCCCAAGAAGTTATGAATTTGACCCACATTTTAATTCAGTCACTGGCAGTATTAGATTTTGGATTTGGTTTTCAAATTTTGCAAACCTTCAATTAAAAGCAATAGGCAATCTTTCACGGTAGCCATTGATGTTTCTGGTTCCTTACTCGGGACTTGAGATGGAAATGTAAAGCCTTGACATCACTTACTTTTGTTCCCAATTTTTCCAGTGCTGTTGAAATAGCCAGCCTTCTCCTCTGCCCCTCCCCTGTCCTTATAGTCCATGTTATCGTGATATTTTTTGTAGGCTCCCCAGTGGTTCAGATGGTAAAGAATCTGCCTGCAATCCAGGAGACCCAGATTCAGTCCTGACCCCTGAAGAAGGAAAAGGCAACCTACTCCAGTATTCTTGTCTGGGAAATCCCATGAACAGAGGAACCTGGTGGACTATAGTCCATGGGGTTGCAAAGAGTTAGACACAACTGAGTGACTCACACTTTCACTTTCATTTTCACATGGTCACTCAAATTATTATCTCCTGACTCCAGTTGACCCCAGGGGATAATTAAAAAAACTATTTTATACGTATATGTTGTGGTCTGTATCATATTTACCGAGCTTCCCTGGTGGCTCAGACAGTAAAGAATCTGTCTGCAATACAGGAGACACAAGTTCAACCCCTGGTTCAGAAAGTTTCCCTGGAGAAGAGAATGGCAATCCACTGTGGTATTCTTGCTTGGAGAATTCCATGGACAGAGGAGCCTGGCAGGCCACAATCCATGGGTTCACAAAGAGCTGTATTTACCACTGACAATGAGGTTATTAGTGCTTTTAAATCTAATCATGTTATAGAGTCTCATCTTTAAGATTCTATTTCCCTGGATCCACTCTTAGTACCAAAAGCTGTGTAAGTCGGTGTTTTCTCAGAGCCATGACAAGTTCAATGGTTTAATATGAGAATTGAAATTTATATGAATCTGTGGGTAGCTGCTAGAGAATTGTCTGCAGAACTGCAGCTAGAGGATAGAGGAACTCTCATTAATCCCTTTATTCTGAAGCACCAATGTGAGTGAAAACTCTTGAACAATATTTGAGTTCTGTCCATGAAACCTCAAATTGGGAACTCATGAAAATATTTGAAGAAGCACTACAGTGAATGAGGTCATCAGGTTTGACTCCCGTAGCCTCCAGGAATAATGTCTTCTACCTCAATTTCACCTTTCAAATAATTTGTGAGATCCTCTCATTACCAAACATCAGCATGAAATCATACAGAGAAGGAGATTCTGTAAAATAAATTTCCCACACTTGAATGAAGAAAGTAGCAGTTGTATCAGATTGTCAAGAGACAATCCAGAACAGCGTAATTCTTTTTTGTCTCTGATACAGTTTTCTAAATGCCCAGACTCTAAAAAAATCCAGTCATTCTTAGAAACACTCTGTATTAGAGTGTTGAGTTCAGTCAACATTTTTTGAGTACTCTGTCAGACATTACACTAAAATATGGGAATAACAAGATGAACACATAAGATTTCTTCCAAATCTCATATGTTAGCAGGGAAGGAAAACAGAGCAATACAAAGTGGTATTTATTTGAAGGATACTGCTAATAATGACATTATTCAAGCTAGAGTGAAGAAAAATGGATTTTTGGCAGATGAACAAAGTGAAGGCTATTCTAACCAAAGAGATGTGAAAAGGCATATGTTCTGAAAGATGAAATATTTAGAAGATATTCGAGTAGTTTTGTTTGGCTGGAGATTAAGAGTTCAAAGTGACAATAGGGGAGATTCAATTGAAAAAAGCAGGCAGAAGTAAAGTCAGGAGAAATGCACACATAAGGTTTAACCATTTTCTCTAGGAAATTCAAACCAATAAAGGGATTTAAGCCTTGGAGATTTTTGTATAAAATCACTTTTATAGCAATATTGTGGAGGAACAGCAATGGGTCAAGGCCAGAGGCAGAAAGGTATTTTTGGAGGCAATTGCCATAGTCTAAGTGAAAATTATATAAATCCTGTGGTACTTGAAGAGGGAGGGAGTAGTTTCAAAAGAGGTTCCACTTAATTTAGTGATTAACTGATGGCTCCTGGCGGAGAAGGCAGTGGCACCCAACTCCAGTACTCTTGCCTGGAAAATCCCATGGAGAGGAGCCTGGTAGGCTGCAGTCCATGGGGTCACTAGGAGTCAGACACGACTGAGCGACTTCACTTTCACGTTTCACTTTCATGCATTGGAGAAGGACATGGCAACCCACTCCAGTGTTCTTGCCTGGAGAATCCCAGGGATGGAGGAGCCTGGTGGCCTGCCATCTATGGGGTCACACAGAGTCAGACATGACTGAAGCGACTTAGCAGCAGCAGCAGATGGGTCCTGGAGATGCCAGGAAGAAATGATTGGGCATAACCTTTCTAGTCCTGGCTTGATTGACCAGATAAACAGATAAAGGCCATTAGCTAAAGTGGGAACTCAAGTTAACATATTTTTTTTGTAAGAATTAAATTATGGAGAAATATCTTGATCCATTTTATTATTTTGAAAGGGATTTATTTTTAAAATTATAAACTGTACAAAGTGTTCCTATGTCTCCATGGTACATAAGAAGAACATACTTTAACAATCTCAAAATAAGAAGTATAATATATGTGCAAATTTAGCTGCTCAACATGAACTTTCATATCTGTCAATTAGAAACCCTTGTAAATAGTGAATGTTGGAAAATGTAGGTAAAGGTGTAGGAAATGCATGGAATTTAATCTAAACTATTCATTTTATACTAGTCAAGATACATTTTTTCCTTCATTTCCTATATTTTTCTTTCTCTCTCTCTCACTTTGCCTTTTTGTTTAATTTGTAAATTGAGTTCACAGCCTACATCTTCATCTTATGGTTTTCTTGCCACAGTGACTAAAAATAGTTCTGTTCATAAATATCCTTTCTGAAATAATAAATGAATCATTTAATTTATAAATTAATCAAATGTAGACTCAAGTTGGGAGCACCTGAATCCTCAGTTCTGTCACTTTAGCAGATGACCTAATTCTCTTTGAATCTCCAATACATAATCTAAAAGACTAGTTACTTTGTTTTTCGCCTTTATAAGACTGTTTTCATGTATTTAATTTCAGGAATACCCTGCTTGATAGCATATGTATTTCCAACAATTGTCTGACTCTTTGCAACCTCATGGACTGTAGCCTGCCAGGCTCCTCTGTCCATGGAATTCTCCAGGCAAGAATACTGGAGTGGGTAGCCATTCCCTTCTTCAAGAGATCTTCCTGACCCAGGGATCAATCAAACCCAGATCTTCCGCATTGAAGGAAGATTCTTTGCTGTGTGAGCTATCAGGGAAGTCCTAACCAAACATGATAGATGCTTAATGAATAATAGTTGAAAGATTAGATAGTTAATTACCAGGAGTGTGAAGGAAGGCTAAGGTATGGAAGGTGTTGTCAAAACAGTATCTTGAGTATCTGTAGTAACCAAGGTCAGGAAAAGACCCCAAACTGAGGTTTGAAAAGCAATAATGGATTGGTGGTAAAGCCATGGGGTAAGTTTGGAATACCTGAACTCCAGTGGAGCAAGCCTGCCCTGGGGATTAAAAGGAAAACATAGACTTAGCCTTGAGCAAGAGTGATTTGCATTTGGCCTATTTTAGATTTTTAACCAATTGTGAGAATTGCTAGATTTTGAGAATGTAATGTAATAATTAGTTGAAAATTGTCTTTTTCTGGGTTGACCCCTTTGTTTGGTGCTGGGGGCGGAGGTAGGGTGGAGTAGTGGGAATAGTAGAGAATAGTTAATGTGTTGCAAAAGGATGTTTTTCTTTCATCTTTTATCTTAAATATATTTTTTCAGATTCAGAAATATTCCTTGGTTAAAAATTGACTCAGACTTCCACCAACACCTGTTCAGATCATGCCCTCACAAGGGTGACAGGCTGAGGCATAAGAATCTACCTCAGGTTCTTTTTGCCAAGTCATGACTAGTTAATGTGTTGCAAAAGGATGTTTTTCTTTCATCTTTTATCTTAAATATATTTTTTCAGATTCAGAAATATTCCTTGGTTAAAAATTGACTCAGACTTCCACCAACACCTGTTCAGATCATGCCCTCACAAGGGTGACAGGCTGAGGCATAAGAATCTACCTCAGGTTCTTTTTGCCAAGTCATGACCCTGGGAGGAAGAAAGAGGGAAGAATTATGTTTTTAGTTGGTCGGCCCCACAGGAAACTTTTTTCTCTAATTTGTGTAAGGGTGCATATGTCCTGGCTCTAATGGTAGTGAAAGCACATCCAAAAAGCAATAACAAATTACTGCTATAGATTCTGATGTCATAAAGCACTTCAGATTTCTTTATATAATATTCTTAATATTTATTACATGGCAAGTTCTACAAAGCTAATGCTGGGGAGGGTAATGAATCATTTCCAGCAACTTTATGCATAGCAGCTACATTTGAACTTGGTACTTACTGAATTCTTCCCGGGCATCAATAGAGAAATAGGAAACTCATATGTAAGCACTGACCTGCTATTGTGAGATATCACCCCTTGATCTTTGTAAGAAACTTTCTAATTTCCATACCTTGGAGACATATTAATGAATAAATTACTGATTAAAAACATTTCTTATTGAATTCATGCACTTCCTGAAAAATTAGCTAGGATAAAGTTTTAGATGCTCTTGAATATGTGATGTTTTGTTTTGGAGACTTTAGAGGCTTGGTTGATTGGCAAACATTTTTCTCTTGGGTTTTTGTCTCGGTCTAGGTTTTCAATCTTCATTTTGATTAAAAAAAAAAAAGAGTCAAAACAGGTACATATAACCAAATATCCTCATCTATTTAATCTAACCTGTGACTTAGACACAAATATACTTTAAAATGTATTCATTGAGTTCCCATTTCTCAGTTCAAAGAGACAATGAGTTTGCATTTGTTTGAAACAAGTAAGAAACAGAAATCAAGTGACAAGTCTAAAAGTGTTAATGTGTTCCCAAACCATTTCTTTTTCAACAAATTCTAGTTTGAGTGTACTTAGTTTCCAAGAACCAGAGAAGGCGATGGCACCCCACTCCAGTACTCTTGCCTGGAAATTCCCATGGATGGAGGAGCCTGGTGGGCTGCAGTTCATGGGGTCGCTAGGAGTCGGACACGACTGAGCGACTTCACTTTCACTTTTCACTTTCATGCATTGGAGAAGGAAATGGCAACCCACTCCAGTGTTCTTGCCTGGAGAATCCCAGGGATGGGAGAGCCTGGTGGGCTGCCATCTATGGGGTCACACAGAGTCGGACACGACTGAAGTGACTTAGCAGCAGCAGTTTCCAAGAACAAGGAATATTTGAATTGGGAAAATCCCAGTGGCTGTAATCTTAACTTACCACTTCATGAAGCCTCTACTTGAGTACTCACCATAAATGAAGCAGGAAGAAGTGGCTCACTTGTTTCCTATATGTCTTACCTACATTGCTGAACTGAAGTTCTGCCTTCTTGAGGATCTGTCATTTTAGATTTCTTCTTACCTCTCTTCTAACCTGAGGTTCTCAGGAGTATTTTCAAAGTAGCTCATATTTTACTAGGTCAAAACAGTTCTCACCGAGTTTTGTCTCTTCCACACAGCATGGTTCCAGGTCTGCCGCTCATTCTGTATACCATCTAACTTCCTGAAAGTTTACATTCTTCTTTCTCTTCCTCTTGCCAGTTTTTGGTTTTGTGAACAACCCCTTTAAAAGACTATTCATGTTTGAACTCCAGGTCTACCCCGTACTGGCTCCAGGACTTTGAGTAATTATTTAACCTCTCTGTGCCTCAGTCTACTTATTACCTCTAAAACATTCATTTATTTCACAAATATCTGTTGAGCACCTACTGTGTATAACACTATCTTCTAAGTGGTTGAAAAACATCAGCAGCATAAATAAAGTACCTAGCTCTTATTCTCATGGTGCCTCCCAGTACTTGGTAAATGATATTAGTTATATATGTACATTTCTCTGTATATGTATAAGAAGATGATATCCAAAATTGTCAAAATACATCACATATACTCTCACTAATGCTGAATATATCAGGATTATTACTTTTTTAAAGTTGAATGAATAGTACTTCTTATAAAGTGGCATACAATTGTTTTAGTGGCTGGGTTAATTACTGCTCTTGTTAGGGCTGAGGTCAACTGAAACTTTTTAGTTATTGCTGTTTTTAAAATAACACTGAGTACTATTATTTTAAGTATAAAACTCATCCATGTATGGAGTACAAAGTGATGGAGAAGCCCAGGACCTATCCTGTGTGTGTTTTTGCATGGGGCAAAGTCCCCTTGACCTTGCCTCTGTCTTACTGACAGCTCTGCTTCTGTTTGCTTGCCTTTGATCCTTCTGCCCACTCTCCGCCAGCCCAGTGGTGTGCTCAAGCCAACTTGTACCTGATGCTCAGATGATTATTAAAAATTCAAGAATTTTACAAGCTGGTTGAAAGCTACTGATAATAAAGAATATTTATACCACAGAAATCAGCGAATCCTGTACATCAAAACTTTTCTTTTGAGCCAGCTCACCCGTACACAGCTCCAATCCAACAAGATTTAACCAGTGTTTCATTTTTGTGTTTTCAGTTGCCAACTGAACTCTGATTAAAAGTTTACTAAGTTAGGCTTTTGGCTGATATAATTTAACTGTACTTTCCATCTAAGACATTTTTATTTCAAGACAGAAAGTTTTTTTCAGATGAAAAGTCTTTCAAAGTAAATAGGAAAAGAAGCTATGATGGTGGAAGGGAGTTCCTAAGAACATTTATGAGGACAGGATTTTTTTTGGTCACTGATGTATCTCAGCCATCTAGGTTATATTGTATGGGTGCTAAGTCTTATCAGACTCTTTGTGACCCTATGGACTCTAACCACCAGGTCCTCTGTCCATGGAATTCTCCAGGCAAGAATACTGGAGTGGGTTGCCATTTCCTTTTCCAGGGGATCTTCCCAACCCAGGGATTGAACCCATGTCTCTTAAGTCTCCTGCATTGGCAGGTAGTTCCTTACCCCTAGTGCCACCTGGGAAGTCTACCCAGTTTATATAGTATATGACAGTTGTTCAATAAATACTTGTAAAATGAACTAATGCTTTACATGTAACAATTAAGCTGAAGCACACAGTTGCTAAACAGCTATGTGAAGTCATGCAACCAGTACAGAGTAGAGACAGAATTCAAATACAGCCTTTTTTTTTTTTTTTTTTTTAGGTTTCTTCTTTTCAAAATGAAAAGAGTTAAAATAGCTGATCAGTGATTTATTCACATTCTATCCAAGGGTGATACCCTGAGGCAAAGAGTAGAAGGCAGATCACCCTATCAAATCTTTTTGTCATCTGGAAGTTAGCCTACACAGAGCATTAGTAAGTATTACTCAAGAAACTGTAGCTAGTTTGTTTTTGTTGTTGCTAAGTGATGTCCAGGTCTTTGTGACCCCATGTACTGTAGCATGCCAGGCTCCTCTGTCCTCCACTATCTCCCAGACTTTGCACAAATTCATGTCCGTTCAGTCGGTGATGCCATCCAACTATCTCATCCTCTGCTGCCCCCTTCTCTTTTTGCCTTCAATCTTTCCCAACATCAGGCTTTTTCCAGTGAGTCAACTCTGCATCAGGTAGCCAAAGTATTGGAGCTTCAGCCTAAAAATCAATCCTTCCAATGAAAATTCAAATTGATTTCTTTTAGGATTGACTGGTTTGATCTCCTTGCAGTCTGAGGGACTCTCGAGTCTTCTCTAGCACAACAATTGGAAAGCATCAGTTGTGCTTAGCCTTCTTTATGGGCAAACTCTCATCACATCCCATCTGTACATGACTACTGGAAAAGCCACAGCTTTGACAGTTTGGGCCTTTGTCAGCAAATTCATGCCTCTGCTTTTTAATACACTGTCTAGGTTTGTAATAGTTTTCCTTCCAAGGAGCAAGTGTCTTTTTTAATTTCATGGCTGCAGTCACCATTTACAGTGGTTTTGAAGCCCAAGAAAATACAGTCTGTCACTGTTTCCATTGTTTCCCATTCTATTTGCCATGAAGTGACAGGACCAGATGCCATGATCTTAGTTTTTTGAGTGTTGAGTTTCAAGCCAGCTTTTTCAGTCTCCTCTTTCACCCTTATCAAGAGGCTCTTTGGTTCGTCTTTGCTTTCTGCCATTATACTGGTATCATCTGCATATCTGTGGTTGTTGATATTCTCCCAGGAGTCTTGATTCCAGCTTGTGATTCATTCAGCCTGGTATTTCATATGATATATTTGGCATATAAGTTAAATAAACAGGGTTACAATATACAGCCTTGTCCTACTCTTTCCCAGTTTTGGACCAGTCAGTTGTTCCATGTCCAGTTCTAACTGTTGCTTCTTGACCTGCATACAGGTTTCTCAGGAGACAGGTAAGATGGTCTGATATTCCCATCTCTTTAAGAATTTTCAAGTTTGTTGTGATCAACATAGTCAAAGGCTTTAGGGTAGTCAATGAAGCAAAAGTAGATGTTTTTCTAGAACCCCCTTGCTTTCTCTATGATCCAGTGAATGTTGGCAATTTGATCTCTGATTTCTCTGCCTTTTCTAAATCCTGCTTGTACATCTGGAAATTCTCAGTTCACATACTAGTGAAATCTGGTTTGAATGATTTTGAGCATAATCCAGTTAGCATGTGAAATGAGTGGAATTGTATGATAGTTTGAACATTCCTTGTAGGTATTTAGTATTCCTAAATGGATGCTCCATACGGGGCTACCTCTAGGGCAGGTAAACCTGGGGCAAATATTTTCTAGGGATATGGGGTGTGGGAGCCCTGTCTATATAATTTGATTAGATAACAGAAAATAAAATGAATTCTCGTAGGTTATGTGAAGTGAAAGTCACTCAGTTGTATACAATTCTTTGTGATCCCATGGACTAGAAAGTCTGTGGAATTCTCCAGGCCAGAATATTGGAGTGGGTAGCCTTTCCCCTCTCCAGGGAATTTTCCCAACCCAGGGATCAAACCCTTGTCTCCCTCATTGTAGGCAGATTCTTTACCAGCTTAGCCACTTAAATATTAATTTTCTTATCAGAGCACGTGCTAATTCTTCATGGTGTCCAGGCAGCATCAGATCCAAGAACAATGTTCTTCACGCTCTTGTCAAAATGCCCTTCCTGAGAAATTTTTTATTTCCTACTTAATCAAAAAGTATTGATACTGTTGTTATTCAGAATGTCATGGATCTTCCTTATTTCTATTGAATCAACAGGAATATACTTGGCTCTGCAGCTCCCTGAAATCATATATTTATTACTCTGTTTGCATCATCATTACAGGGTGCTATATTATCTATCATGTACATATGAATATGGACCTCAAGGGCTCCAAGGTTGTGATTGTGCTTTGTTGTTGATACCCACAAGTGCAAGACTTTCATAGAGCACGCAGGTAAATGTGAATGACAATTTACATCATGGTCCTGTTAGATTTACTGTTTAGAATTTTATAGCATAAATCTTATTGTATATTCCAATCATGTGTTCCTTTGAATACCTCATGCCATAATCACTGCATTCCTATGATGTGACCTCATTCGCTGTTGACCACATCTCTCTTCTCTACTCACCAGTACCAGGAACTGCTAGGCAGGAGGTCATAGTTAGAATAAAAAGAGAGATCCTACTTGGGAAAGGAATATTTATCATCTGCCTGGTCCACCTTAAGATAGACCTAGGAGAGCATGATATCACCACTCCAATCAGACACTGGGCATCCCTAGTGATGGGTTTGATCCCTAGGTTGAGAAGATCCCCTAGAGAAGGAAATGGCTACCCATTCCAGTATTCTTGCCTGGAAAATTCCCTGGACAGAGGAGCCTGGCAGACTAGACTTCATGGGGCCACAAAGAGTCGGACACAACTGAGCATGCACATCAATCAGAGATTAATTGGAATGTCCCATTTGTGTTGCAAAACAATGAGTGAAAAATCCTTGGAAGAGATGGATGTGGCTACTTGAGGACACTGCCTGATATGTCATATAGAACTGTTAGAAGCTCTAGGGTAACTGCATTGGGTGCCAGCACTGGGGAACACAGAGTAAAGGATGCCTACCACCATCTCCACCACTCTCACGTAGGAACCCATAGGGAGCACCACAGCCAGGGCGTAGACAGGTTAGAGCTGACACATGGACCTAAACAAGCAGCTCAAGCCCAGGGGTCAGAGGTGGGCTGACCTCTCAGAAAGTGTACTTGTCCTGTGTCTGATATGAGTGCAAGTCACACAGAATCAATGTGTAAGCACAATTCTGGTCACCAAATTTCATGAGCTGTAATAAATGAAATACACGGTCCAGAGGAAGCAATCTGTTTGTAAAGCTGCCCTCTTGGAACTGGGGCCCGGTCCTTGGACTGTGGAGCTACATCAAAACCAACCAGACCTTCTCAAGGCATTTGGTTAACTCCAAGTATAATATAAAGGATTAGAGAGAGCTCTAAAGAAACCATGGAAACCATGGCACATGTGGCTCTGTACCAGCAGGGAATTACTGATTCTAGGCAGCTCTGGGCATTGGAAGGGACTTAGAAAATTTGTGAATGGCATTTCTAGTAAAGGGACCCAAATAGCATCTGGTCCTGATTAAAGACAATTGTGATGAGACAGTATTGCTGGTTTCAACCAGTCCCAACCATCAGAATGAGACAGAAAATTTTGAGTTAAGTGTTTCTGGTGACCATGTAGGACCAGGTTTGAGCTTAGAATACTCTGCCTAAATTGACTACTTCATATAATCCCAGACACTGAAGCAGAACTTAGAAAATTTCAATGAAGGGATTCTCTGAGGGACCTGTCCTGGGGCAGAGGCCCTACTTACTAGGTCTGAGGGTGAAACTATCCCCTGGCCAATGTATTATTTAATAAAATTAGAATTTATGAGGCATGACTTCCTGGAGAATACAGTATAACTGCTATAACTCTCTAGGGTATTACATGGAGATATTTCGCAGTTAAAGCCTTTCTGCTATACGAGGGGCTTTGCTGGTGGCTCAGATGGTAAAGAATCTGCCTGCAATGTGGGAGACCCCGGTTCAATTCTTGAGTTGGGACGATCCCTTGGAGATGAGAATCGGTACCCACTCCAGTATTTTTGCCTGGCGAATTCCATGAACAGAGGAGCCTTTGGGCTATAATTCATGGGGTTGCAAAGAGTTGTACATTACTAAGTGACTAACACTTTCTGCTATATAAAGTAATGCCGCAGACTTCACTTTTAGAGATTTATTTTTTATTTCTTGTTATGTGCCAAAGGTTAATGTTTTACCTGGCAGAATAAGACTGAGGAACTGCCCTTGATGTCCTAGGCATCTTTCTACTCTGTTGAGTCTCTTGATTGTCTGTATTCTTGAAATTACTAGTAAAATATAATGCCTGGTAAGATCTGATTCATTTAAGTGTGATTTGCCAGTCAGGTCTTGTATGTGACTCAGACGGTGAATAGGATTGATGTTTGGGAGTATAAGCCATGTACTTGGTGGAACATTAGTTGCTCCCTCATATGCTTAACTCAGAAGGTGCCAGATAGGTATCAAAGCAGCAACTTTGGTCTTTCAGTGAGGGTGGAAGGGAATAGTGAAGAAGATCTGTCCAGTTTTTTTTAATATATATATATATATTTGTATATATTGAAAATATGATGTATGGGTACACCACTATATATGGTGATGGATGTAAAATAGATTCAAACATCCATCACCATACATAGTTACAATTTTTTTCTCATGATGAGAATTTTGAAGACTTACATTTTTAGCAGCTTTCAAAGATATAGTCCAGTAACAGTAGCTATAGTCACCATGCTATACTTTACTTTCCCCCATGACTTACTTATTTTATAACCTAAAACTTGTACCTTTCACCCATGCCTTCATCCTGTGCCTCTGGCAATCACCAGTATGGTCTCTGTATCTATGAGCTCAGTGCTATTTTTACATCCCATGTATAAATGAAATCATATCATGGTTTTTGTCTGACTTACTTCACAATATCATGCCCTGAAGGCCCATCCAGGTTGTTACAAATGGCATGATTTCATTCTTTTTTATGGCTGAATAATATTACATATACTTCACATACACACTCACTTACATAGACACATACACATGTGTGCATGCACGTACACACACACACACACACACACATATCACATTTTCTTTATTCTTCTATTGTTGTACACAAGTTTTTTCCATAACTTGGTTATTGTACATCATGCTTCAATGAACACTGGAATGCATATATCTTTTTGAGTTAGTTTTTTCTTTTTCTTCAGATAAATACACAGAAGGAGAACTGCTGGATTATAAGGTAGTTAGGTCTTTTAACTTTGGGGAAACTTCCATACTGTTTCCTGTAGTGGCTACACAAATTTTATTCCCATTAACAGTACACAAGGATTCCCTTTTCTCCACATCCTTACCAATACTTCTTATCTTTTTTATAATAACCCATTCTAACAGTTTGTGACATCTCACTGTGGTTATGACTTGCCTTTTTCTGATTATTAGTGATGTTGAGCACCTTTTCCTGTACCTGTTGGCCATCCATATTGTCTTAAAAAAATGCCTATTCAGATTTTCTGTTCAGTTTTAAATTGGACTGTTTGGATTTTTGCTACTGAATTGTATGAGTTCTTTATATACTTTGGATATTAACCCCATTGTCAAATACATGACATGTTTTATCATTCATTGGGTTGCCTTTTCATTTTATTGATGGTTTCCTTTACAGTACAGAAGCATTTCAGTTTGATATAGTCCCATATGTCTATTTTTGCTTTCGTGTCAAATCCTCCCAAATCACGGCCAAGACCAATTTCTATGAACATACCACCCATGTTTTCTTCTAGAAGTTTTATGGTTTCAGATCACATGTTTAAGTTTTTAATGCATTTTGGGTTATTTTTTGTCTGTGGTGTAATAATGTAGTGATCCCATGTCATTTTTTTTTGCATGTGGTTCTTCAATTTTCCCAGAACCATTTATCAAAGAGACTGTTCTTCCATCATTGTATAGTCTTGGCATCTTTGTTGTAAAGTTCTTGACTATATATCCATGGATTTATCTCTGGGCTCTCTATTCTGTTGTATTAATTTATATGTCTATTTCCATACCAATGCAGTACCGTTTTGATTATTATAACTTTATAATATAGTTTGAAATCAGGGTATTTCCAGCTTTGTTTTTCTTTCTCAAGATTGCTTTGGCTATTCAGGGTAAGGTCTACTTACTTTTCAAATTTGTATCCCCAGAGAAATATGCTATTTCTGTGTACATGACTGGTTGGCAAAAAAATTTTAGAAATACCTTTCAATAGTCTATGTGAATAATAGGGACAAAGCACTCAATTTCAAACCATGTATCACTCTATCAAATTTAACTGTATGCTTCTATCCTAGTCCTTCCTCTGTAAAGGAGAATTATCCCAGCAAAGCTCAGCTCTTTAAAATATGTTTGACTTTGGGTACCTATTTTTAGGACAGGCTATCCTAACACAGGTATTGATTTGTATGAGTAAAATTTAGCCAGAATCTGTAAGTTTATATGACTTCACAGAAGTCAAGGTGATCATTTTTGGACACTGCAGACTTAGCATGATAGGGTAGCTTTTTGAATTCTAAACAATAATTTATTAATTAGGCTTAAGTGATACATAGTGTCCATTTTAGGAAACTGGCCTGAATCATTGTTATTGGCCATTATACTTTCATGGTGTTTACTGTAAATTTATTGAAACTTCACCATGTGCTAGGCATTGATTTTAGAACTTCATGTAAAATATCTCATATTATGTTTCTAGAGACACTTGAAGTAAATACTTTTATAGCCCTACTTTACAGATGAGAAAACTGAGGTATGAGAAAATTAAATAGCTTACATGGTACAAAGTTGGTAATTCCTATAAGTGAAACAGTTGAAATTTGTTTCAACCTCAACCAAACTTCAAGATCACAGTGGATATGGCACCTGAAATGTAAAGATGAAGTAATTATAGATGATTCTTCTCTAGCTCTTTATATCTACATCCGATTGCAGCCATGAAATTAAAAGATGCTTACTCCTTGGAAGAAAAGTTATNAAATTATACTTTTTAATATAACAATACCTGATCATCCTTGAATAGTTCTTTCATTTTTATATAATGTTTGATGAACTCCCGAAGATTTTCTATTTGATGGTTTTGCTATATCTCATATATAAATTACTATGTTTAGAAAAACAATATATAAATAGGAAAAACATGAAACTTAAGAATCCATTTCTTCCTCCATGTAACAACTGAAACTGACATCAAAATACAAAGCCCTAGAAATGCTCGTTTTCTCTTTCTATAAATCCAGAGTGAATAAAATTAAAGAGTTAATATTTCTAAAATCAGAATTTCTTTATTGAGGTTTATAAGCAAGGGAAAGACATTTAGTAATTCCTTACAACATCTGTCTTGGTATTTATGGCTTAATTTGCATTTTGGGTAGAATATATTGCTTAAAAAAGAATCCACACATTATAAAATATAAGTAGAGAGATTGTAATTAAGTTTGGGCTGGGTAAATGCTTGCTGAAAATAAGTAATACCATAAAGCAGATTTAAAAGAAAAAAAGAGCGTTATACTTCTCTGCTGTAGCTATCTGTGAAATACAAGTGAGCTGCAGAAATGTATTGCTTTTCTGTTTGTTTTGATGAAACCTTAACTAGAGTGTTGGGGCTTCTCTAGAGGCTCAGTGGTAAAGAATCCTCCTGCGAAGCAGGAGATGCAGGTTCCATCTCTGGGTCGGTAAGATCCCTTGGAGAAGGGAATAGCAACCCACTCCAGTATTTTGTCTGGAAAATCCATGGACAGAGGAGCCTGGCATGCTACAGTCCATGGGGTCGCAAAGAGTCGGACATGACTGAGCAACTGAACGGAGCTAAACTGAATATTTCTTTTAGAAGTGAGTATCTTACAGTACCTTAAGATTATAATTAGAATTATCAATTCTTAATGGGTAGAATTGTAGGGGGACAAATGTCAGCCCTTGGCGGATTTTAAAGTTAACTTTGTGTTAATATCTCAAGTCTTAAACCAACATTTCCCTATCCCTGTGGAATAAAACAATATGTCAGTTAAGTTTTATATTTTATAGATTTCCTTTATTCAAGACTGAATATTTTGAATAAGGTAAAGATTTCCTTTTTTTCATTCTTTATCTGAATCCATCTTGCCTGTTTTTACCCTTACTAATTCAAAAAATTTAAGCTATCTGAGACCCATAAAGCCATACTATATTTCATATATATCATGTATCCTGTATTTCTAGTAAACTTGTCTGCACAGGAGTTTTTTTCTTTAGTTAAATCCACCTATGTTTTTCCTAACATCTTTACATTTTTAATTCTGGCAGAGTTTTGCACTTTTATCCATACCTATTTGTCATTTGCCTTCTGAATCTGATTAATTGAACCTACTTACTTTTCCTAAATAGGTCCCCCCCTCCCTACCTCTTCTTCTTGGTTTATAATGTGTATGATGGTGGACAGAAATTTTCTTGAACTCATATCTCATTTTCTCTACACTTTTTAATATGTTAATATCATTCAATTCCTGTTTTTCATTTAGACAGTATCTGATGATGACAGCTTTGCAGTATAAATTGTACACAAGGTAGTTTAAAATCATTTTGATGACTGCTCCATGTGCATGAGGCACAGTATTAAAGCTTGTCCATCTTTACTCAAACCTGCTTCCACAGAACTTAAGAGGGTTACCCGTTCCAGCTCTCTGGCACTCACAAGAAAAAGCAAACAGGAAACAAAACTGTGAAACAATTAATTGCAAATGTCATCCCTTAGAAGCTATGAAATAATGTTAACTATCATTATCATTATTATGGGAGGAGCCACAATGCGCAATGGTAAAGAATCCACCTGTCAACAGGAAACCTGGGTTCAATCCCTGGATCAGGAAGATCCCCTGGAGAAGGGAATGTTAACCCACTGCAGTATTGTTGCCTGGAGAATTCCATGGAGAATTCCAGGGGAGCCTGGCAGGCTACAGTCCATGGGGGTCACAAAGAATCGGACACAGATGAGTGACTGACACTTTCATTTTCTTTCACAAGACCTACACTCTTTATTGCTGGTCATGTGCCCAAGACTGAAAGATACATAGTGATATTTGGAACTTTTACAAAGTCCTTCAATCAGCTTCCTACAACCACTGCGGGTTTATTAGACCAAAAGGAATTACAACAAAGAAAGGCCAAAACTAAAACAAAACACTTAGAAATATCTAGGATTTAGACCCAGAGTTTATCTTTGGAACCTCAGGCCCCAATTAATTAGTTAATTAGTGATCCTCAGAGCGTGATCCCCATCCCAGTAACACTGAAATCACCTGGGAACTTGTTAAAATGCAAAACCTCTAGCTCTACCTGAGAGTTACTGAATCAGGAACTCTTAGGGGAAAGTCCATGAATTTGTGTTTTAACAATCTCTCCAGGTGATTCCGATGTGTGTCATGTCTGAGAACCTGCGAAGTAGATCCTAGGGCTGTCTCTTATACACATCTAGATGTGTATAAGAGACAGCACATCCATACATGACCACAGGAAAAACCATAGCCTTGACTAGACGGACCTTAGCTGGCAAAGTAATGTCTCTGCTTTTGAATATGCTATCTAGGTTGGTCATAACTTTTCTTCCAAGGAGTAAGCGTCTTTTAATTTCATATCTTCAGTTAAAAAAAAAAGGAAACTGACAAAGAATTACTCTGATCTTTTCCCTTTAGACTATTAATATAAATTGATTCTGGTTTCCTGAACCAAAATTTTACTTGGTTTTAATTCATTTTTTATAGCATAAGAAAGAAAACAGCTCTTTCTAAATTATTCACCATGTTGTTTAATAAGAGTGAGCACCGCACAATGTGATGGCTCATGAAAATCCATTAGTCTATTGTGAAATATATAATTATAGACTATTATGAAAATAAGAAATTCTTATTACACATATGCATTTGACAGCCTGCAATTAGTTTTAGACTCCCTAATTAACATATGTTTTACTTAATGGTGAGTGATTATGGATTATCATTTAATTATGGATAATTATAAATACTCATCTATTTTTTGTGAATCTAAAAATATAATCAAGCATTTGTCAAGAACTGGAAGAGTATGCTTTTCTCTTTATTTTTGTCCAATACCAAGAATTATTATCAAGTAAGTAGTAATAAAATAGCTTTGAGTAAATTGCTGAACACTTTTTATCATATATATATCCAGCTATTATATTTATGAATCGTACTATTCTTTTATGAGTTATTCATGAGTAACTTTTCACAAAAAGAGGAATCAGTAGTACAAAGAGCTACAGAAACTATTATGAGTTGCATTAATTAAATACAACTTTTTTTTTCCTGAGTAGTCATTCTAAACACTTAGATTTCATCAATCTACCCTAATTAGAAGAATGCATTTGTATAATCAGGTTATAGAACAAATTATACTTTTTAATATAACAATACCTGATCATCCTTGAATAGTTCTTTCATTTTTATATAATGTTTGATGAACTCCCGAAGATTTTCTATTTGATGGTTTTGCTATATCTCATATATAAATTACTATGTTTAGAAAAACAATATATAAATAGGAAAAACATGAAACTTAAGAATCCATTTCTTCCTCCATGTAACAACTGAAACTGACATCAAAATACAAAGCCCTAGAAATGCTCGTTTTCTCTTTCTATAAATCCAGAGTGAATAAAATTAAAGAGTTAATATTTCTAAAATCAGAATTTCTTTATTGAGGTTTATAAGCAAGGGAAAGACATTTAGTAATTCCTTACAACATCTGTCTTGGTATTTATGGCTTAATTTGCATTTTGGGTAGAATATATTGCTTAAAAAAGAATCCACACATTATAAAATATAAGTAGAGAGATTGTAATTAAGTTTGGGCTGGGTAAATGCTTGCTGAAAATAAGTAATACCATAAAGCAGATTTAAAAGAAAAAAAGAGCGTTATACTTCTCTGCTGTAGCTATCTGTGAAATACAAGTGAGCTGCAGAAATGTATTGCTTTTCTGTTTGTTTTGATGAAACCTTAACTAGAGTGTTGGGGCTTCTCTAGAGGCTCAGTGGTAAAGAATCCTCCTGCGAAGCAGGAGATGCAGGTTCCATCTCTGGGTCGGTAAGATCCCTTGGAGAAGGGAATAGCAACCCACTCCAGTATTTTGTCTGGAAAATCCATGGACAGAGGAGCCTGGCATGCTACAGTCCATGGGGTCGCAAAGAGTCGGACATGACTGAGCAACTGAACGGAGCTAAACTGAATATTTCTTTTAGAAGTGAGTATCTTACAGTACCTTAAGATTATAATTAGAATTATCAATTCTTAATGGGTAGAATTGTAGGGGGACAAATGTCAGCCCTTGGCGGATTTTAAAGTTAACTTTGTGTTAATATCTCAAGTCTTAAACCAACATTTCCCTATCCCTGTGGAATAAAACAATATGTCAGTTAAGTTTTATATTTTATAGATTTCCTTTATTCAAGACTGAATATTTTGAATAAGGTAAAGATTTCCTTTTTTTCATTCTTTATCTGAATCCATCTTGCCTGTTTTTACCCTTACTAATTCAAAAAATTTAAGCTATCTGAGACCCATAAAGCCATACTATATTTCATATATATCATGTATCCTGTATTTCTAGTAAACTTGTCTGCACAGGAGTTTTTTTCTTTAGTTAAATCCACCTATGTTTTTCCTAACATCTTTACATTTTTAATTCTGGCAGAGTTTTGCACTTTTATCCATACCTATTTGTCATTTGCCTTCTGAATCTGATTAATTGAACCTACTTACTTTTCCTAAATAGGTCCCCCCCTCCCTACCTCTTCTTCTTGGTTTATAATGTGTATGATGGTGGACAGAAATTTTCTTGAACTCATATCTCATTTTCTCTACACTTTTTAATATGTTAATATCATTCAATTCCTGTTTTTCATTTAGACAGTATCTGATGATGACAGCTTTGCAGTATAAATTGTACACAAGGTAGTTTAAAATCATTTTGATGACTGCTCCATGTGCATGAGGCACAGTATTAAAGCTTGTCCATCTTTACTCAAACCTGCTTCCACAGAACTTAAGAGGGTTACCCGTTCCAGCTCTCTGGCACTCACAAGAAAAAGCAAACAGGAAACAAAACTGTGAAACAATTAATTGCAAATGTCATCCCTTAGAAGCTATGAAATAATGTTAACTATCATTATCATTATTATGGGAGGAGCCACAATGCGCAATGGTAAAGAATCCACCTGTCAACAGGAAACCTGGGTTCAATCCCTGGATCAGGAAGATCCCCTGGAGAAGGGAATGTTAACCCACTGCAGTATTGTTGCCTGGAGAATTCCATGGAGAATTCCAGGGGAGCCTGGCAGGCTACAGTCCATGGGGGTCACAAAGAATCGGACACAGATGAGTGACTGACACTTTCATTTTCTTTCACAAGACCTACACTCTTTATTGCTGGTCATGTGCCCAAGACTGAAAGATACATAGTGATATTTGGAACTTTTACAAAGTCCTTCAATCAGCTTCCTACAACCACTGCGGGTTTATTAGACCAAAAGGAATTACAACAAAGAAAGGCCAAAACTAAAACAAAACACTTAGAAATATCTAGGATTTAGACCCAGAGTTTATCTTTGGAACCTCAGGCCCCAATTAATTAGTTAATTAGTGATCCTCAGAGCGTGATCCCCATCCCAGTAACACTGAAATCACCTGGGAACTTGTTAAAATGCAAAACCTCTAGCTCTACCTGAGAGTTACTGAATCAGGAACTCTTAGGGGAAAGTCCATGAATTTGTGTTTTAACAATCTCTCCAGGTGATTCCGATGTGTGTCATGTCTGAGAACCTGCGAAGTAGATCCTAGGGGAGCCAGGAAGTCATTTCTCAAGGACGAGGCTTATTTAAGCAATTTTGATGATGCTTCCTTTTTTGTTGACTAGACCCCAGATTTCTCTTATCCTTCAAGACTGGAGTGAATTTCCAGGGCAGAGAATCAGCCACAGTACAAGAAAAAAGCAAATAAAAACATAAATTAAAAACACACACACACATACAATAACACTAGTAAGACCTCATAGGTCTAAGCACTTTTAACTTATTTTCACTCTGAGAATTCTGTTCCTTAGCATACAGTGGGCCAGAAGAATTCTCAAAGCTGGGCCAGGTAGACATACGATGTTTTATGACATTCAGTGTTGTCAGTAAATTCAGATTTCCACAGATGGCAGGTCCCACTCCTAACAAAGTCACCACCTTTGAGTGAACAAACAGACAAGCAAACAACCACCCTCATTGTTGCCAATTAATCTTTAAAGAGTACTTTGTAGTTTTCCATATAGAATGTACAATACAACCACAGCATACCCACCAAATCCCATGGCCAGCTACTTGATGGCTGCGGACAGCTAAAAACTTGAAAAAATAATCCATGACGTATCATGTTTACTCAGAATCAGTACTCTATTTCATTGATTTAAATACCTTTATTATGCTCCTTAAGAAGTTTTCTGGTTTGGAAAATTGCAATTTGATGACAATTTAAATATTCTGAATGCTGTGTTATGTTCAGTACATATGATAAATTCCTTCAAATTTAAATTGAGGTGTACAGCTTTTATTAATAAAACATGTGTTTCTCACTGCTCCCACTAAATAAATATTAAACATGTATTCTAAACTACTAGTAAAAAGAGTTTTTAGCTTTTCAGAGTCACTTATTTGTTCCCATTTTTCTTTGTCTAGATTCCTATGAACATTTCTCTTCAAGGTGGAAGAAAAATGAGTCCTTTAGCAATGTTTAGGATGTATCCTTTGTCTTTAGCTAAAATAAAATGTGCATCTTTACTTGATAATATTCTGTGGGAGGCTTTTGTTATATTTTTTAACAGTAGCATTAGTTGCGAGAGACTCTCTCTCTTTCTGCTTTAAGGTATTACAGTAGTTTTCTACTCCATCTCCCTTGTCCCAGTTTTTTCCCCCCCATTTTAATTCCTCTTACTACTAAATACATTTTTCTAAGACTATTAAAACCTTAACTGTCATCAAAACCTTCATAGTTTTTCATAACCTGTGGGACAAATCATATTGACTTCATCTGTGTGAAGGAAATGGAATAGCAACACTGTATTCAGTAGCAGCATTCAGTGTATGGATAATTTTATAAGAAGCTCTCACAATGTTGGCTAAAATGCCATTTTATACCCTCATCAACCATTTATATCTTCATCAAATGAAAGTTCCAGTTGTTCCACATTCTTGGCAGCATTTGATATTAACATTTTTGTCATTCTGTCTGCTGTTCTGATTGGGTGATTTTTATTTTTCTATCTTCCAGGTCACTTATTTGTTTTTCTGCATTTATTTCCTGCTATTTATAGCTTTGGGGCTTCCCTTTGTGGCTCAGCAGTAAAAAAAACTGCCTGTCAATGCAAGAGACAAGGGTTTGATCCCTGGGTTAGAAAGATCCCCTGGAGAAGAAAATAGCAATTCAACCCATTCCAGTATTCTTGCCTGGGAAATCCTATGGACAGAGGAGACTTACAGGCTACAGTCTATGGGGTCTCAAAGACTCAGATATGATTTAATGATTAAATAACAACAGCAACTTACTGCTTTTAGCTGAGTTTTCACCTTGGCAACTGAGTTGTCTAATTTTGATTGGCTCCTCACAGTTTCTATTTCCTTGTTACAGTGATCTGCCTTTCTATCAATAGCCTTCTTCGTTCCTTCAGTGTCATTACAATTTTGCCCATTTTTTGAACTCACGGTCCAGTCGACTGGAGAGGTCTGTCCCATCATTTGTTCTTGCAGGGAAATTCTCTTGCTCTTTTCACTGGGAGTGGTTCGCCAGCTTCTTCATTTTACTTATATTTATATGGCTATGAATCTAGGAGAAACAGTTGTCTGCTGTGGTTTTGATGAGTTACTCTTATTTGGGAGCATCCCTGTGTTATCTTCACGAGTCTAGCATTTTTGGTGCGAGGGCTCTTTGAGGTATGGAGCTGCCTTCTCTTTCCTCAGGGTGTGCTGGTCATTGCCCCTTGAGAGGGGGTCTGGCTGGTATTGTAGTGACCACAGCCTGCCCTTGATGTTGGGTGGGGCCTTCTCTTTGCTCTATGCCTGGCACAGCCCTGTCGGGTACAGGGTCTTCTCCCCAATTGTTGTAGTGGAAGCCCCCAGATAGTGTTCTAAGCTGAAGTTATGAGTCTTTTAATTCATTATCTCGGTGATGTTTGATTTGGGGCTCCCTGATAAGCAGTGGTATTGAGCGCATTTTCAGGCTCTTGCTGCTCTCCCCCAGCATGCTTGGCCTCAGGTTAAACAACAGGGAGGGAACACAGCCCGCCCCACTGACAGAAAATTGTGCATAATAGCCTCAGCCATCTGGGAACCTGAAAGGTCTTGAGGTCGGATACATAGACACAGAGAAGACCACATAATAATGAAGGCAGAGACTGGAACAATGCAACTGTAAGGCAAAGGAACCCATGGAGTTCCAGAAAATGTGAAAAGCTAGAAAGCAAGGAAGAATTCATTTTCTAGTTTTTCATAGGGAGCATAGCCCAGCCATGCCATGTAGGGCCACCCAAGACAGATGAATCATGATGGAGAGTTCTGACAAAATGTGGTCCACTGGAGAAGGGAATGGCAAACCACTTCAGTACTTTTGCCATGAGAACCCCATGAACAGTATGAAAAGGCAAAATGATAGGACACTGAAAGATGAACTCCCCAGGTTGGTAGGTGCCCAATATCCTACTGGAGAAGAGTGGAGAAAGACCTCCAGAAAGAATGAAGAGACAGAGCCCAAGCAAAAACAACACCTTGCTGTGGATGTGACTGGTGATGGAAACAAGATCTGAAGATATAAAGAGCAATATTGCAGAGGAACCTGGATTGTTAGGTCCATGAATCAAGGCAAATTGGAAGTGGTCAAACAGGAGATGGCAAGAGTGAGCACTGACATTTTAGGAATCAGAGAACTAAAATGGACTGGAATGGGTGAATTTAACTCAGACAATCATTATATCTACTACTATGGGCAAGAATCCCTTAGAAGAAATGGAATAGCCATCATAGTCAACAAAAGAGTCCGAAATGCAATACTTGGATGCAATCTCAAAAATGACAGAATGATCTCTGTTCATTTATAAGGCAAACCATTCATTATCAGAGAGATCCAAGTCTATCCCCTGACCAGTAATTGAAGAAGCTGAAGTTGAATGTTTCTATAAAGATCTACAAGACTTTCTAGAACTAACACCCCAAAATATGCCATTTCATTATAGGGGACTGGAATGCAAAAGAAGGAAATCAAGAAATACTTGGAGTAACAGGCAAATTTCGCTTGGAGTACAAAATGAAGCAGGGCAAAGGCTAACACAGTTTTGCCAAGAGAATGCATTGGTCACAGCAAACACCGTCTTCCAACAACACAAGAGAAGACTCTACACATGGACATCACCAGATGGTCAATATTGAAATCAGATTGATTATAATCTTTGCAGCCAAAGATGGAGAGACTCTATACAGTCAGCAAAAACAAGACTGGGAGCTGACTGTGGCTCAGATCATGAACTCCTTATTGCCAATTTCAGACTTAAATTGAAGAAAGTAGGGAAAACCACTAGACCATTCAGGTATGACCTAAATCAAATCCCTTACAGTGGAAGTGAGAAATAGGTTCAAGGGATTAGATCTGATAGAGTGCCTGAAGAACTATGGATGGAGGTTTGTGACATTGTACAGAAGGCAGTGATCAAGACCATCCCTAAGAAAAAGAAATGAAAAATGTCAAAATGGTTGCCTGAGGAGGCCTTACAAATAGTTGAGAAAAGCAAAGAAGGGAAAGGCAAAGGAGAAAAGGAAAGATATACCCATTTGAATACAGAGTTCCAAAGAATAGCAAAGAGAGATAAGAAAGCCTTCCTCAGTGATGAATGCAAAGAAATAGAAGAAAGCAATGGAATGGCTGTCTCTTATACACATCTTCCCCCCCATTTTAATTCCTCTTACTACTAAATACATTTTTCTAAGACTATTAAAACCTTAACTGTCATCAAAACCTTCATAGTTTTTCATAACCTGTGGGACAAATCATATTGACTTCATCTGTGTGAAGGAAATGGAATAGCAACACTGTTTGGACAGGGAGACCTGGCGTGCTGCAATTCATGGGGTTGCAAAGAGTCGGACATGACTGAGCGACTGAATTGAACTGAAATGAAGCTGAAGGAAGCAATGAATCCAAAAATTCAGAAGGACTAAAAGAATGCACTTAGGCCGTTCTCCTTAACTGTTAATTTTAGGTACATGGAAATAATAATAAACAACAAGTATATTTTACTTTCAGGCATACTACTTCCTCCATCCCCACATTCACAAACTACATTCTGAGGAATGACTCAGAAGGGAGATAGGGCAGAGTGGTTAGGAAGTTGGTGTTTGGCATTGAGCTGATTGGTTTTGTCTTCCTCTCTCATTTACTGGTCAATCACACTTATTAATAAATACCTATGTTATATATCTATTAAAAGTTTTTAATATTTGGTACAAAATGATACCTTTCCAAACTTTATGGTTTTAAAAATAAAGAGAAAAAGTTAGGAGTATATGAGTAAAAAGTTAGGTTTCTTTTATTATTATTATTTCATATATAAAACACCTTATTAAATTATTGTTAACATGTAAAAATCTGTAAATATTTAATGGCTATCACTCAGTGAGTTTGGGGTAAATATGTGATAGCTCAGTTGGTAAGGAATCTGTCTGCAAAGCAGGAGACCCTCATTCAATTTCTGGGTCAAGAAGATTTGCTGAAGAAGAGAAAGGCTACCTACTCTAGTATTCTGGCCTAGAAAATTCCATGGACCATGTAATCCATGGGGTCACAAAGAGTGGGACATGACTGAAAGACTTTCACTTTCACTGTACTGGTTAGCAAACATGCTCCTCTATGGGTTACATGCATCTTTATCTTATAATGGTCTTCCCTGGTGGCTCAGAGGGTAAAGTGTCTGCCTGCAATGTGGGAGATCTGGGTTTGATTCCTGGGTAAGGAAGATCCCCTGGAGAAAGAAATGGCAACCCACTCCAATATTCTTGCCTGGAAAATCCCATGGACAGAGAAGCCTGGTAGGCTATAGTCCGTGGGGTGGCAAAGAGTCGGACACGACTAAGTAACTTCACTTTCACTTTCACATATAACTTACTTCTATAAATATACACCTTATAAACTTATACTNATCCCCTGGAGAAAGAAATGTAAACCCACTCCAATATTCTTGCCTGGAAAATCCCATGGACAGAGAAGCCTGGTAGGCTATAGTCCGTGGGGTGGCAAAGAGTCGGACACGACTAAGTAACTTCACTTTCACTTTCACATATAACTTACTTCTATAAATATACACCTTATAAACTTATACTTTCATTATTAGTTTTATGGTCAATGTTATAATCATTATTTAAGATTATGTATATTTTTATATTTTTGTAAAAGTAATGATTTTTTATTTGTTATCCCTTCTAAATACTATGCCTTTATTTATTCAGAAGCAGAGGTAGTTTCCCATCAGTTTATAAGGGTGAACGCTTTGCATTATATTTTAAATGTTGCTCTGAAAACAGGCAATTAGTTATAAAGCAGGCCTGCCATTGTCATTTATTGATGAAGAAGCTCTGATACAGAGTTCTTTCTTTTATAAATTTGAGATAAGCTGTCCTCCCAAAGACATCTAGATAAGAGGAATCAATGTACATTGTCATTTTGACAGGCCATACTCTCCTGTTAGTTTATACATCTGCTCAAGGAGAAAAAAGTACTATCAGATATTTCTGCTGATAATGATAAACAAGAGAGGGAGTCTTGAGTTGGTATCTGTGGACAGCCTGTCAAGGCCAGTGGAAACACAACTCTCATTATAATGAATGCCTTTGCCCTACAGGGGGAGCCATGATGACAGCTGATCCCTCCCCTGGAATTTGAAGTCCTTGCTAATGACATGACTGTAATTCTCAGATCTGTCAATAAGGATCTGACATGCTTTTTCGGTCCAGTAGGGTAATGTGAGTTATATTCATATGTGTTTTCAGGACTTTATACCTATTTTGAAGTAACTCTGTTCTATTGGGGTATGAACACCAAGGACCATTCAGTGGCTCCCAAATGATTTGGAGAAAGAGCTAGTTCACGTTAGAAAGTGAGGGAAAAAGTGACATTTTTTAATGCAGATACTAAAAAACTTAACAACTCAGGGAGACATATTACAATAAATACAGTTTAATTAAACATATCCCAAATGTCCTCCTGTCTTCACAAGACCAGTTCATGGTCTTAGTCTTACAAAATAGCTGTGTTACTCCTGCCTCCTCTTTCTTTTTAGGAAATCAGCTAACTTTGAGTTTGGCTGAGAAGCATCACTCTCTTCTCTGTTTTCTCCCTCCTCCCTTTCTTATGTCAGAAAATATCTAATATTTTCTATTTATCATTACGTTAAAGAAATGCTGATGTATTTTCAGAGATTCAGTCTTCAAAACCAATGCATCACAACCAAAGGAACTAATGGTTTTAAGTCAGATTTTTAAAGATAATTTTAAAATCATTAAAATTAATCCATTAAAACCAATAAAAGTATAATAATATTAATCAAAAAATGATTTGAGAATTTTAGGTGAGTCACAGATTCTCTGGGAGTTCACAGTCCCTTTGCCAGATCCCCAGGTTGGGAAATCTGTTGTGAGTCCTAGAACTTTAACAGTGAGAGAATTTATTTAGTATAATTGTTGTGCAGTTTGTGGGTCCTCTGCTTGGTGACCCTATGGTGAGGTTAATGGTGACCTCCTGCAAGAGGGCTTATGCTACAGGCTGTGTGACCAGGTAGCTGCACCCAGAGGACCTGCCCCTGCGGCAGGACAAGAAACAGACTAGAGGGCACAAACAGAACTTTGTGTACACCAGGACCCAGAAGAAGGGAGAAGTGACCCACAAGAGACTGACCCAGACTTGCCTGTGAGGGTCCAGGAGTGTCTGGTGGAGGCAGGGGTCAGCAGTGGCCTGCTGCAGGGTTGGGGGCACTGAGTGTGGCAGTGCATGCATGGGAGCTTTCGAAGGAGGCTGCCATTATCTTCATTACCTCCACCATAGTTTGGTCTCAGGTCAAACAACAGGGAAGGAGCAGACCCCTGCCCATCAACAGAAAGTTGGATTAAAGATTTAATGAGCATGGCCCTGCCCACCAGAGCAAGACCAGTTTTCCCCACAGCCAGTCCTTTCCATTAGGAAGCTTCCACAAGCCTCTTATCCTCGTTCATCAGAAGGCAGACACAATGAAAACCACAATCACAGAAAACTGATCAAACAGATCACATGGACCACAGCCTTGTCTAATTCAGTGAAACTATGAGCCATGTCATGTAGGGCCACCCAAGATGAATGGGCCATGGTGGAGAGTTCTGACAAAATGTGATCCACTGGAGAAGGGAATGGCAAACCACTTCAGTATTCTTGTCTTGAGAACCCCATGAACAGTATGAAAAGGCAAAAAGATATGAAACATTAAAAAGACTAATATCATGGCATCCAGTCCCATCAGTCCATGGCAAATAGATGGATAAACAATGTAAACAGTGAGAGGCTTTATTTTCTTGGGCTCCAAAATCACTACAGATGGTAACTGCAACCATGAAATTAAAAGACGCTTGCTCCTTGGAAGAAAAACTCTTACTAACCTAGACAGCATATTAAAAAGCAGAGACATTACTTTGCCAACAAAGATCCATCTAGTCAAATCCATGGTTTTTCCAGTAGTCATGTATGAATGTGAGAGTTGGACCATAAAGGGAGCTGGGTGCCGAAGAATTGATGTTTTGAACTGTAGTGTTGGAGAAGATTCTTGAGAGCCCCTTGGATATCAAGGCGATCCAAACAGTCAGTCCTAAAGGAAATCGGTCCTGAATATTCATTGGAAGGACTGATGCTGAAGCTCCAATACTTTGGCCACCTGATGCGAAGAACTGACTCACTGGAAAAGACTCTGATGCTGGGAAAGACTGAAGGCAAGAGGAGAAGGGGTCGACAGAGGATGAGATAGTTGGATGGCATCACTGACTTGATGAACATGAGTTTGAACAAGCTCCAGGAGTTGGTGATGGACAGGGAAGCTGTGTGCTGCAGTCCGTGGGGTCGCAAAGAGTCAGACTGAGTGACTGAACTGACTGAACTGAGGTGAATTGCAGACTATTTTTATTTATGTAAAATAAAGAGCAAGGTAAAGATAGATTATTTAAATAAAGATTCAAAAAAATAAAAATCATTTGAATGTTTCCCCAATAAAGCAGAAATGATGGTGTGTTTAAGTTGAAAACTAACCTAGATTTTCCCCTTTAAAGCCTGAATGAAATATGTGATAAGATGAAACAGTAAGTGAAAGTGCCTTACTCAGATGCTGGAGTTTAGTAAGTACTAAATAAGTGTTGATATATGAATTATGGCCTCTGACTTCTGTTATTTTATCTAAAGATGACATCCTAAAAACTTAAGATGTGTGTGTCGCTTGATTTTTCTTTTATTTTTATACTATTTGTGTTTTAGGATAAAAATGACAAGGATATTGAAAACACAAGATTATTTTCATGGTTGCTGTGATTTTATAAATTAACATGGACCACTGAGTCATCAGTGGAGCTATGATATCCATACCAACCGTGAATACTGACTCTGTAGATTGAGCTTGTCACAGTAATTTTGCATCCCAGGCCTGTTGGGCTGAGTCACAGTTCATAGAGTACAAAGTCTTTAGAATCTGATATAAGAACCTAGGACAAAGAGCTCTACAGTACATGTATTTTGAAGTTATTTTTGCTTTTCTGCATTATTCCCTTTCTCACTTGTATTCTGTTCAGGGGCAAAAATATACAGAGTGGCCAAAAAATACTTTTCATAGTCTTTTGCACAATTACTACTAAAAGTGATTATTATTATTACTTGAAACAACAAACCCCATTGGATGGGTTCCAGTAAAGATGTGCCTATCCTGGATGTGCTTCCCTGGTAGCTGAGCTGGTAAAGAATCTGCCTGCAGTGCAGGAGATCTGGTTTAATTCCTGTGTCCGGCAGATCCCCTCAAAAAGGGACAGGCTATTCACTCCAGTGTTCTTGGGCTTCCCTTGTGGCTCAGCTGGTAAAGAATCTGTCTGCAATGCGGGAGACCTGAGTTCAATCCCTAGGCTGGGAAGATCCCCTGGAGAAGGGAAAGGCTACCCACTCCAGTATTCTGGCCTGGAGAATTCCATGAACTCTATAGTCCATGGGGTCACAAAGAGTCAGACACAGTTGAGCAACTTTCACAGCCTAGATGGGAGCGAAGTTTGGGGGAGAATAGATACATGTATCTATCTATCTAGATAGATATATCTATATATCCTTGGACAGAGGAGCCTGGCAGGCTATGACTGAACGCACACCACACCCATACACACACACACTGAGTATGGCTGAGTCTCTTCGTTGTTGACCTGCGACTATTACAGCATTGTTTGTTAATAGGCTACATCTCAATACAAAGTAAAAAGTTTTTTAAAAATTAAAAAAAGTAGAGCTAAAGTTGGAAAAGAGAAAAAGAGAGATGTTCCTAGTACTAAAATTCAGTCTTCTAACACTATCAGTTCAGTTCAGTTCAGTTACTCAGACGTGTCCGACAATTTGCAACCCCATGAATCAGTACGCCAGGCCTCCCTGTCCATCACCAACTCCGGAGTTCACTCAGATTCACACCCATCGAGTCGGTGATGCCATCCAGCCATCTCATCCTTNATTCCATGGACTGTATAGTCCATGGGGTCACAAAGAGTCAGACACAACTGAGTGACTTTCACTTTCACTCTCATGCATCCCTTTGAATAGCAGCAAGACCCTATGCTCCCTGTCCTTGTTCTCTGCCTGCCTTTCATCTGTGGGAAAATGTTAATCAAAGAATAAGTTGAATCAGAGAAGTGAGAACATTCAGAAAAGAAAACAGTCAAAGGAGACCAAATGATACTAGTTAAGTCATTAAGTCAAATCAAGGACCTCTAGTTCCTTCTCAAAGGCGATAGATGCTTTCTGAGCCATATCCTGTGAGCTTTCTTGTAGGTACTGGAACCTGCATCAGGCAAAAAAGCTAAGTACATGATGATTAGGCTATAGCCATGACATACGCTGTCACAATTTTGAGAAATGGCCTCAAGTAAAGGAAACAAACTGATCTTGAACCTGAAGATTAACTGTATCTAACCAAGATAATGCTGATCAGACAACTGCATGACTAATTTCAGGATGACGGTCAGAGCTGACTGTGCTGTTTCTGCACGGAGCCCCCTCCCTCAGACTGTAAAAGCTCTTGCTCACTGTCTGTCAGTGAAGGGGGTCAGCTTTTGGACAGGAGTCCACCCTTCCTCAGGCTGCCAGCATCCAAAGTAAAGCCAACTTTCCACCAGTTTTGCCTCATTCTTGAGCAGCAAGCAGCCAGACCCCACTTTCTACTACACCTTGGAGTCTGCAAAGAAATGCCTGAGAAATCTAAAAGGAATAGGCTGGGACTATTGTCCTAGTCTCAGAATGAAATGTGCTGTCTATAGTGGGAAGAAGCTGAGTGTCCACTGATGTCAGAAAATTTGTCAAGAAGCCAAGAAAGATTGTATAATAGGGAGCCAGTCTGAAGGATTCTTTAAAAATAAATAAATAAATAAACTGTCCAAGAGTCAGCCTCGTTATGAATATGTTTATTAGATGCATAAACATAAGGGTAAGGATCAGACTTCAGTGCTGGTCCAGAGTTTAAGAATCTGCCTGCCAGTGCAGGGCACACAGGTTCTATCCCCGGTCCAGGAAGATTCCATATGCCAGGGAGCAACCAAGTCTGTGCACCGCAGCTACTAAGCCCAAGCATCCTGGAGCCTGTGCTCTGCAACAGGAGAAGCCAGAACAATGGGAAGCCTGCACACTGACTGATACAATTAGAGAAGGCCCGTGTGCAGCAACGAAGGCCCAGCGCAGCCAAAAATCAATCAATAAAATTAAAAACCAAACAAAGAAGAGAGATAGGGATCATTGAGACAGCCGAGATGAAGATGTCACCAACATCAAGGGTGAGGAACTCCAACGTCCTTAACTGGGAAATCTCCGAGGAACTCATAAATGTGCTACATGAAGGGGAGAAAGATTATTATCATCTACCATACCCAGAGAGCGCGAGCTCCAGACCACGAGCATACGGGGAAAACCTGATATGCCCTGAGTGTATCCTCTTGGTTCCTTCCCGGTGCCGATCCTCGTCTCGGGAATCACCGCTAGTGAAGAGAAGCCCATGATGTTTCCTGCCCCACACCTGGCTTCTCACCGTGATGGAGATGCAGGATGGAAGGAGGAATACTTTAGTTTCAAATGGATTTCAGAGTCAGTCTGGACATTTCAACTACTAGACTGAGATTGTTCTTACCACTCAAGTGATGCTTTATTATCTGGGAGGGACTGGAATAGTCAAGACATGATCTAGTTTTCAGGTGGAGCAGGGAAGAGATAGCTTCACAGAAGTCTTGCGGATCGATACCAGTCAAGGGGAGACTGTTGACAGGTCACAGACAAGCTAAAGACTGATCAATTCCATTTCCTCTTCCAGGGAACACAAGAAAAGTAACCCCCAGCTCCTGGTGTTGAGTTGAGGTCATGTGACTGGGATCTGGCCAATAAAAATGTGGAGATATACTATTAAGTCACTGTTGTCATTTACTCCCTGTGTATTTGTCGCTCTGCTGTGCCCGCTTCTTTTGTGACCCCATGCACTGTAGTCCACCAGGCTCCTCTGTCCATGGGATTCTCCAGGCAAGAATACTGGAGTGGGTAGCCATTCCCTTCTCCAGGGGATCTTCCTGACCCAGGGATCAAACCTGGGTCTCCTGCACTGCAGGCAGACTCCTTACCATCTGAGCCACCTGGTTTAGTTGCTAAGTGGTGTCCAGCTCTTTGCAACCCCATGGACTGCAGTATGCTAGCTTCTTTGTCCTTCACTACCTCCTGGAGTTTGCTCAAATGCAGGTCCATTGAGTCAGTGACACTATCCACTCATCATCCTTTGTCATCCCCTCTCCTCTTGCCCTCAATCTTTCCCAGCATCAGAGTCTTTTCTAATGAGTCAGCTCTTCGCATCAGGTGGCCAAAGTATTGGAGCTTCAGCTTCAGTCCTTCCAGTGAATATTCAGTGTTGATTTCCTTTAGGACTGATTGATTTGATCACCGTGCAGTCCAAGGGACTCTCAAGTCTTCTCCAGCACCACAGTTGAAAAGCACTGATTTTTCAGTGCTCGTTCAGCCTTCTTACGGTCCAGCTCTCACATCCGTATGTGACTACATAGCTTTGACCACAGGGTTCTTTGTCTGCCTCATGCTGTCTCTGCTTTTTACTACACTGTCTAGGTTCGTCGTAGCTTTCCTTCCAAGGAGCAGGTGTCTTTGTACTTCATGGCTCCAGTTACTTTGCCTATGTGCTCAGTTCTTCAGTTGTGTCTGATTCTTTGAGACCCCATGGACTGTAGCCTGCCAGTGTCCTCTGTCCACAGGATTCTCTAGGCAAGAATACTGGAGTGGGTGGTCACGCCCTCCTGTAGAAGATCTTCCCTACCCAGAGGTTGAACCCATGTCTCCTGCACCTATTGTATTGCAGGTGGATTCTTTACCCACCGAGCCACCTGGGAAGCCCCCTGCAGTCACCGTCCACAGTGACTATTACGTAACCCCAGCTGTAAACCACTCCAGTGATTGATTCCCAGTCTAACGCACTCATGACTGTGTGCCATGCGGGGAATCATGCTGTGTGATGGGAAACCAGTTTCCCTGAGTCACTGCTTGGAAGCCAGCACTTCCTCAAGATCTCCAGCGGGTCACCTGACCCTAGGCAGACAGCAACATGAGTAAAAAATAAACCGTTTTTTTTTTTTTTAATCCACTGTGATTTGAGTTTGTTTTCCCCAGCAGCTAGAATTAATTACCCTGATGAATACACAGCACAACTATCTTTCCACAAAATTTTGATAATGTCAGCAATTACATGCAGTGCATTCACAACAGATCGTGATTAATCAGTGAACGGTAACAGTAAGGAGAGAATGATATTTCCTTGGAGAACTGGGTATCCGATAGTCTCTTCCCCTAAAGCCAGATGCGACTCACAAAATCTGTCCTTTGGTGGACAAGGCTAGGACTATGGTACCAGGCTGTCGTGTGGAGAGAGGAGTGTGTGCGTGCTAAGTCTGTTCAGTTGAGTCTGACTCTGCAACCCCCTGAACTGTAGCCCACCAGGCCCCTCTGTCCATGTGATTCTCCAGGCAAGAATACTGGAGCTGGTAACCGTGCCCCCCTCCAGGGGGTCTGCCCGACCCAGGGATCGAGCCTAGGTTTCTCATGTCTCCNGTGTGTGCGTGCTAAGTCTGTTCAGTTGAGTCTGACTCTGCAACCCCCTGAACTGTAGCCCACCAGGCCCCTCTGTCCATGTGATTCTCCAGGCAAGAATACTGGAGCTGGTAACCGTGCCCCCCTCCAGGGGGTCTGCCCGACCCAGGGATCGAGCCTAGGTTTCTCATGTCTCCTGCATTGCCAGGTGGGTTCTTCACCACCAGCCAACCGGGAAGCCCCAGAGAGAGGACTAGTGTGTATCAATCTGAGGTCCACAGGAATAGGTAAGACCACCCAAGAACATTAAACTCTAATGCCAAAGCTTAGTTATGCTTGGAAAGAACTTAAAGAGCAGCTGGATGAGGATATTGACTCCAAAGTGAGGGGAACGGTCCTTCTCAAAGGAAAGCAGGGTGCTTGCCTGGATAGCCCTACTGCAGCAGGAACAGAAGTACAGGGAAAGGGGCATGACTCATGGCGCTGGCAGCTTTCAGTTGCCACGGAGCAACCAGAGCTGGAAGGACCACGGGAAGGATGTCGCAGCTTCCAAGGGCAGCGGGAGGGAAACCGAGGCTTCAAGGACACGGGAAAGAAGTGGGAGCTTCCAAG
>SJYX01021875.1:97783-112430 GCA_006410675.1 Oreotragus oreotragus
GTGGCTCAGATCATGAACTCCTTATTGCCAATTTCAGACTTAAATTGAAGAAAGTAGGGAAAACCACTAGACCATTCAGGTATGACCTAAATCAAATCCCTTACAGTGGAAGTGAGAAATAGGTTCAAGGGATTAGATCTGATAGAGTGCCTGAAGAACTATGGATGGAGGTTTGTGACATTGTACAGAAGGCAGTGATCAAGACCATCCCTAAGAAAAAGAAATGAAAAATGTCAAAATGGTTGCCTGAGGAGGCCTTACAAATAGTTGAGAAAAGCAAAGAAGGGAAAGGCAAAGGAGAAAAGGAAAGATATACCCATTTGAATACAGAGTTCCAAAGAATAGCAAAGAGAGATAAGAAAGCCTTCCTCAGTGATGAATGCAAAGAAATAGAAGAAAGCAACGGAATGGGAAAGACTAGAGATCTCTTCAAGAAAATTAGAGATACCAAGGGAATATTTCATGCAAAGATGGACTCAATAAAGGACAGAAATGGTATGCACCTAATAGAAGCAGAAGATAATATGAAGAGGTGGCAAGAATACACTGAAGAACTACACAAAAAAAATTTCATGACCCAGATAACCACAGTGGTGTGATCCTGGAATGTGAAATCAAGTGAGTTCAGGAAGCATCACTATGAACACAGCTAGTGGAGGTGATGGAATTCCAGTTGAGCTATTTCAAGTCCTAAAAGATGATGCTGTGAAAGTGCTGCACTCAATATGCCAGCAAACTTGGAAAACTCAACAGTGGCCACAGGACTGGAAAATGTCTGTTTTCATTCCAGTCCCAAAGAAAGGCAATGCCAAAGAATGCTCAGACTACTGGACAATTGCATTCATCTCACATGCTAGTAAAGTATTGCTCAAAATTCTCCAAGCCAGGCTTCAACAGTACGTGAACCATGAAATTCCAGATGTTCAAGCTAGTTTTAGAAAAGGCAGAGGAACCAGAGATCAAATTGCCAACATCCGCTGGATCATCAAAAAAGCAAGAGAGTTCCAGAAAAACATCTACTTGTTCTTTGTTGACTATGCCAAAGCTTTTTACTGTGTGGATCACCACAAACTCTGGAAAATTCTTAAAAATATGGGAATATCAGACCACCTGACCTGCCTCCTGAGAAATCTGTATGCAGGTCAAGAAGCAACAATTGGAACTGGACATGGAACAACAGACTAGTTCCAAATAGGGAAAGGAGTACATCAAGGCTGTAAATTGTCTCCCTGCTTATTTAACTTATATGCAGAGTACGTCATGAGAAATGCTGGGCTGGAAGAAGCACAAGCTGGAATCAAGATTGCTGAGAGAAGTATCAATAACCTCAGATATGCAGATGACACTACCCTTATGGCAGAAAGCGAGTAAGAACTAAAAAGCCTCTTGATAAAAGTGAAAGAGGAGAATGAAAAAGTTGGCTTAAAACTCAACATTCAGAAAGCTAAGATCATGGCATCCAGTCCCATCACTTCATGGAAAATAGATGGGAAACAATGAAAATAGTGACACACTTTATTTTGGGGGGCTCCAAAATCATTGCAGATGATTACTCCTTGGAAGAAATTAAAATATGCTTGTTCCTTGGAAGAAAAGCTATGACCAATCTAGATAGCATAATAAAAAACAAAAACATAATTTGTCAACAAAGGTCCATATAGTCAAAGCTATGTTTTTTCCAGTAGTCATGTATGGATGTGACAGTTGGACTATAAAGAAAGTTGAGCACCGAAGAATTGATGTTTTTGAACTGTGGTGTTAGAAGACTCTTGAGAATCCCTTGGACTGCAAGGAAGTCCAAACAGTCCATCCTAAAGAGTGGGGTGAAAAGGGGATGACAGAGGATGAAATGGTTGGATGGCATCACTGACTCTGTGGACATGAGTTTGAGTAAGCTCCAGGAATTGGTGATGGATAGGGAGGCCTGGCGTGCTGCAGTCCATGGTGTTGCAAAGAGTCAGACACGACTAAGTGACTGAACTGAACTGAACTGCTCTTCCCAATATTTTCAGTCACTCAGTTTTGTCAGACTCTTTCTGAGGCCATTTACTGTAGCCCACCAGGTTCCTCTGTCCATGTAATTCTCCAGGCAAGAATACTCTAGTGGGTTGCCATTCCCTTCTCCAGGGGATTTTCCTGATCCTGGGATCAAACCCAGGTCTCCTGCTTTGCAGACACATTCTTTACCATCTGAGCCACTATGGAGCCCCAGTTTTCATGTGAGCCTTGCTAAACTCTTTTCCATCTTAAAATTATATTGTTCATCTATTATTTTGAGTTATAAGAGTTTTTAAATATCTAGATACAAGTTTTTTTGTCTGATATATGTGTATGTATATGGTGTTTTCATGTGTATAAATATCAGCTTGTACATTCCTGATACATGAATATTGGCTTTTTAACTGAGAAAACTGGCATCTTAAAAATGCTGAGTCTTAACAATACTGATACATTAAATTCATACATATTTCCATTTATTTAGTCTCTTAAGATATCACTCAGCAATATTTTATATTTTCACTATGTAGGTTTTGTACATGTAGAAAATTATCTGTAAATATTTTATCTTTTTGATGCTACTGGAAATCGTATCATTAAAAAAATCTTATTTTCTAGTGTATAGAGTTACAGTTGATTCTTATAGTTTAGTCATATATACAGTGTCTGAGACCTCAGTAAATTCACTTAGTTTAGTACTTGTTTTGTATTTTTCTTTCTCTACATACAGTCTTAGTTGCTGAGAATAGTGACAGCTTAATTTTTTATCTTTCAATTTTATATGCTTTTTTATTTTTTCTCTTCTTGTATAATTATAGTTGCTGGAACCCTCAGTAGAATATTGGAGTGCTGAGAGCAGACTTCCTTTTCTCTCCAGGTTTATTGGCATATTACATTGGAACACTATATAATTTGTAATAATGATTGGCATATAATGTATGTAAGCTTAACCCTGTTGATTTGATATATTTTGCAAAATGATTACCACCATAGTATTAGCTAACACTTCTATCAAGTTACTTAATTACCATTTCTTTTCTATTATGAGAATATATAAGATCTAGTCTCAATACCTTTCAAGTATAAAATACAGTATTATAATATTAATTATAATTGCCTTGCCATATATTAGCTCCTCAGAACTTATTTGTCTTCTAACTGGACCTTTGTACTGTTTAGCTAAGCAGACTTTTATTTGCCTTTCTCCCAAACTTAGGAGGGCGAGGGACAGTCTTTCACTACTAAATATGGCATTAACATTATTTTTTTCATAGAGGCCTTTGGTCAGATAGAATTTTCTTTCATTCTTCATTTGCTAATAAACTTATATGAGTGGTTATCTAGTATAATCACATACATTTATAGAGTTAATCATATTTTCCCCGTTTATTCTGATAAGATAGGGAATAACGTTAGTTTTCAATTGTTAAAGCATCCTCAAATTTCTGGAGTAAATGCCCCTTGGTCACAATAGTTTTTTTTTTTTTACATATATTGTGGGTTCAGTTTTATATTTTGTTAAGGATTTTTGCATTCGTGGTCATGAGGGGTAGTGACTTTGTAGGTTTCTCTTCCTGTAATGCTCTTGTCTAATTTTAGTACTGGAGTACTTCTGACTTCATGCGATGATTTTGTAAGTGTTTCATCCTTCCCTATTTTCTAAAATTATATATATAGGATTAGCATTTTTGTATAAATATTTCATAGACCGGTATAATGAGTTATCTGGATCTAGATTTTCCCTGTAGAGATTTTAATTATCCTTTAAAATTCTTAATAGACATATGGCTATTTATACTTTATCTTATTTCAACTTTGGTAATTTATATCTTTCCAGGACTTTATTTTGTTTAATGAAATGACATAAAATTGTTCAAATTATACTTTTAATTTCTGTAGAATTTGCATTGATATGCCATCTTTTATTCCCATTATGGGTCATCTGTTTTTGTGTGTGTGTGTTTAGCCTAGGTAGAGGTTTGAGAATCACCTTTTATTTCATTAATTTTTCCTTGATTTTATTCTTCTATTGATTGATTTATATTTCCTTAATTTGCTCTTCTTTTGGAAGCTTTTTAAGATTGACTCTTAGGTATTTTAATATTTTAGATCTTTATTTTAATATAATATACAATTCCAAGTACTACTTTATCTGTATCTCACAATATTTTTACATGTTTTCTTTCATCATAACTTGTTCAAAATATTTTATAGTATCTTTTATGACTTCTTTGATCCATGGGTCATCTAGGAGAGTGTTGTTAATATTCAAAATATTTGGCAATATTCCATGAAATTCTTTAAAAAATACAAATTTCTAGCAATCATGTTGTGGTTAGAGAATCTAATCTGTTCAGATGCAGTATTCTGATATTTATTGAAACAGCTTTTAGGGTCAGCAGATGGTCTGTTTTGGTGAATATTCCATTTGCACTTAAAATATAATTGGAAAGGACTGTTCTATGAATGTCAGTTAAATCAGGTTAGTTGATAGTGTGATTCAATTATTCTTTGTACTTACTTTTGAATTACTATTTTTAATGATTCCTGAGCACACTGTTGAAGTCACCATTCAAAAATAGACAAGCATATTTATGTTATGCTTTCTTAATAAGTTGCCCCTCTTATTACTATAAAATTTTCTTCTCTATCCCTGATAAATTTCTTGCTTAGAAATCTACTTAGATATTAATATAACCACTCCCAGCCTCCTTATGATTAACATTTTTATAATTTTCTTTGTTTATCCTTTTACATGTGTCTTTATATTTAAAGAGTATTTCTATAGACATGTAGAAGTTTGGTTTTGATTTTTATTCAGTCTAATAATTTCTACTTTGATTCCTTTGCTTCATGTATATTTAGTATAAAATTGTGTATAGTTGAGTTTAAGTGCAAAATAATATTTATTTTCTATTTGTGCCATTTTCTGCTGTTATTCCTTTGTCCCTGCTGTTGTTCCTTTGTCCCTTGCTTCCTGCCTTCTCTTGCACTAATTACATTTTGGCTTTCATTTCATATACATTACTGAAGTATAAGTTATAGCTTTTTTATTGGTGGTTGTAGCGTTAACAGTGAGTGCCTTTATCTTATCAGAGTCATCCTCAGAATAATATGATATCCCTTCAGACATAGTTTCAGAAGCTTAGTTTACTCCCTAATTCTTTCATCCTTTATGCTGTTGTTGTAAAGCATTTTATTTCTATGTAATTTTGTAATATATTTTTATTTTTATCATGTAAAATGTGGATATCATTTACATTTACACACATGATTACTGTTTTAGAAGCTCTTGATGATATATGCAGATCAAAGTTGTCATTTGGTACCTTCTTCCTTCTGCCTGAAGAACTTTCTTTACCATTTCTTATAGTGCATATTTGCTGGTAGCACCTTTTTTTTTTTTTTTTTGGCTTTGTTTGTCTAAAAATGACATTTTTTACCTTTTTTTTTTTGCTGTGTATAAAACTTTAGAATAACAATTTTTAGACTTTAAAGAAATTATCTTTCTTATTGATAGCATTGTTTTTGAACAAAGCTCTGGTTCTTCCTTTTCATATATATATTTGTGTGTGTGAGAGTCACTCATTTGTGTCTGACTCTTTTCAACCGCCTGGACTATACAGTCCATAGAATTCTTCAGGCCAGAATATTGGAGAGGGTAGCCTTTCCCTTCTACAGGGGATCTTCCCAATCCAGGGATCAAACCCAGGTTTCCTGCATTGCAGGAGGATTCTTTACCAGCTGAGCCACAAGGGAAGCCCTTCATGTATATTTAGTAGGTCTTTTTTTTTTTTTTTTTTTTTTATGATTGCCTTTAAGATTTTCTCTTTTTGATTATGCATGTCTTGGTATGGCTACTTTATACTTTATTTTCTTCTTTCTTTTGAGTCATTGAGTTTCTTAGATCCATGGGTATATATATATATCAAATATACACTTTTCATCAAATATGAAAAATTTCTGGACAGTTTCTCTTTACATAATTTGCTTCTGCTGACTCTACCTTTTGTCACTTAAATTGCATATCTGTCGGACCGTTTTAGGTTGATCCATAAGTCACTTTGGCTCTGTTCAGTTTTTCTCTTAGTCACTTTCTCTGTTTCAATTTGAATATTTTTTATTCTGTGTCTTCAGAAGTATTAATTTATTTTCTCCATGAGTGTATAATTGCCTGTTTTGCCTATCCAGTGATATATATGTGTGTGTGTATGTGTGTATTTTTTTTTTTTTTACCAGAGTTTGCATTAGAGGAATCAGCAACTTCATGTTCTGATTTAATTCCCTGATAAGTTGGGGGTGGTTTGTTTCAATATTTACATCACTTCTGTCATGTTTCATAATATCAGCTTTGATATCTGGTCACATTTTGATGCTCTTTTAATGTCTCTTTATACTTTGAATAACACAGTTATTTTTTCTGAGGATTGGTGGTTGGATCAATAAAACTACTGAGAAATTTATAATATTGCTTTTTCTGTGGACCATTTCTCTGGGGGTAAGAGAATCAATTACAATAAAAGATTTTCTAACCACATTTATCTATTAAACAGAATGTGCTGAATTGGAATAAATCTTGGGATACTTCAACTTGGAAATTCAGTAATTCTGGCCTCTGAAGTTTTATCTATGAAACCTTTCCCATCCTCTTTGCCTATTTTAATTACTATCTAGGGCCCAGCTCCATTTCATCTACTAAGTCTTTGCTGACCACTTCAGTGCACACTGATGTCTTTTTGATGTCTTTCTGAATTCTTAAACCATTTTGTGACTTGCATGTAATTAATTAATTAGCTATTACATATTATTTATACAGTGTTCTGTTCCCTGTCTTCACTCATATGAAGGTAGTCACTATTTATTTATTTTGCTTTTCATTCAAGTGTTTATTAAATGTCTACTCTGTGTCAGGCACTTTGCTAGGAGATAATATACAATGGTGAAATAAAAATATAATGGTATCCACTCTGAAGCAGCTTGCAGTGGCAGTAGAAATATGTGTCAGGCAAAATATACACAAGTGTTTAATAATAAATTGTGGTAAACTCCTTGACAGAAAGGAACTGAGATCCATAAAAGAAATATTATATGAAAATTAATTCACTTTGAGTGGTTAGGGAAAGTCTCACTGTGAAAAGGATATTTTATCTGAGATATGAAGCATGAAAAATAATTATCTAGGCAAAGAATTAGGGAAAAACCTTGTCATTGTTAGACATGACATAATAGAAACCTATGGTTTGAGGAGGAGTTTGACACAGGGAAGAAAGTGGAGGTCAGACTGTGGCAAGAGGGCTGCTGCTGCTGCTGCTAAGTCGCTTTAGTCATGTCTGACTGTGACCCCATAGATAGCAGCCCACCAGGCTCCCCTGTCCCTGCGATTCTCCAGGCAAGAACACTGGGGTGGGTGGCTAGAGGGCAGCTGACCTTAGTACAGGATGGATTCAGGAAGGAAGGCAGAAGTCAGATCTGCAGGGCCAGGAAGCCACATCATGAGTTAATTGTATTCTTGTTATCTATACAGCTGCTTGATCACTTTATTCTGAGTGAAAATGAGTCCAGGAGGCAGAAACTTTCTTAAAAGGGAGAATCGTCTAAACCCTCAAGGCTATGAGGCAAAGGTAAAGGTGTGCTAGAATAGTAGTTCTCAAACTTGAGTGTTCATTAGAATGATCTGTGTGCTTATTAGAAATGTAGATTTCTGATGCTCAGCTGCAGAGGTTCTGAGTCAGATTTTCTGTATTTTGTAAGCAACCAAATGATTCTTTCTGGTATAAGTATCTGTGATTCCATTCTGTGAAATAGAGATATAAGCAGTTAATCTTTTCCTTCAAAAAAAAAAAAAAAGTTATGGTAGGAATGAACCTGAGTGACACCTCAGTGGAATAAAAGATATAAGGCAGCTTTGTACTTGTTGTATAATGGAATATGGATATTAAAGTCCTGAAATATTAAAAGTTCAGGTGTTAAATTCTAAGTTATGGAAGTCCCAAATTAATTTCTTTTTTTTTGTTTGTTTTTTTTTTGTTTGTTTTTTTAAATGATTACCATGACAAGTTTAATGAGCATCCATCATCTGCTATAAATACAAAATGAAAGAAAAAGAAAATTTTTTTCTTGTGATGATAACTCTTAGAACTTACTTATTAACAATTTTCATATACTTCAGAACATTTATTCTGTGAAAAATGTCATTGGTATTTTAATAGGGATTATCTATAAATTGCCTTTAGTAGTATGGTCATTTTAGCTATATTTTTTTCTTCCAGTCCATAAGTATGGTATATGTTCCCATTTTTGTAGTTTTTTTTTTTTTTTAACTGAGCTTCTTTTTCAAGTGGCAATGGTACAAGTGGGTGTTCTTTTAAATATAAATGGTCTTAATGCATCTATTAATTGAAATATACATATTTCCTTTCCCTACAAATTCCTGTGTTAGACACAGGTAGCCCTAGGAAATACAGTTAAGGTATTCTGCTGTACTTTGATACCATTAGCTTTGTATGTTTGCCTTATCCCATACTTTTAGATAAATCACAACAGCAGATTTTATATCAGTTCATACATTTTGACTCTAAATGTTTGTGGTTTCTAAATAAAAGTTAAAGGATAAAAGTTGACAGTTTCATGCTAAGTATTATATGGTATCCATTATTTGTATGGCAGTATATCATTGTAATCAAAAGGAGCTGTGGAAGCTGGTATGCATATGGTTTTGACCAAAAATACTTTCTATTAAAATAAATTATTTTCATTTTTGCAAGATGACCTACTGCCATAACTCATATTCTGCACAATAAAAGAGCAACTTAAGGCTACAGTGTTTATATTCTAACTGAAATATTTGCTATGCAATTCTCTTATGTTTTTTCCATGAATTTCACATATTTGATTTCTAGTTAATTTGTCACATATAACTTTATCTGCACAACCTAAATCATGTCAGACATTATAAATCTTTATAAGGGCAACCTTCTTTTCTTACAACTCCCTCATGTGGGTACAAGGCATTTTTCCTATAGAAAACCTAAGTTATTTTCTTTTTTGGGGTCTCCAAACTGGTAGTTTTCTTTGGGAAACTACCCACTGTACCAATGATGCCACAGTAATATTTGGCAATCAATAGTTTTAATATTGTAAAGCAGTATGCAATGCAACTAATTTAAATAATATATAATATGTTGTCTTAGAGACTTGTATCATTATGTTTTGGCTTAATTACCATTTTCTTCCAATTACCATTGGCCCTTAGCAGTCACAGGGCCCACATCTGTGGATTCAACCAACCATAGATGGCATACTAAAATCATTCCCTGCAAATATCTAGGGACAACTATAATCCATTCTCTGCAACTTTGTTTTTATTATATATAATAAGAAAATGCCTTAATTCATATTATTTAAACTGTGATTCAAAGCTCTTATTTATTAGTATATATCATGGATCAGCAAATCTTTCTGTAAAGAATCAGATAGTAAATATTTCAGATTTTGCATGTCATATAGTCTTTGTTGCTGACACAGACAATGAACAAATATATGTCATTATGTTCTGATCAAATGTTATTTATGGACCCTGAAATTTAAATTTCATATGTTTCATATGTCATAAAATATTATTTTTAATTTTTTAAGTCATTCAGTCATTTTAATATAGCTCACAGACTGTGTGAAAACAAACAAAAGACTGGATTTGCCATAAGCTATAATTTGTCCATTCTTATACATTAATAATAATTAAATCTAGAACTAGACTTCTAGAGAAAAAAAAATCAGATTTTTGATTCAGTATTTACAGAGACTTTTATGTTACTAAATTTTCATCATACATTAGTTTTTAAAATTTGCAATAGTTTCTGCCAGACAAAACATTATCACAGACTCTTATTAAGAAATTTGAGAGAATGAAGATTGCAGTGGAAAAAACTAATTTATTAGAAGAAATCAGGTTTGGTTTAAATTTGACCTGGTTTCTTACTAGTTTTAAAAGTTATGCTGCCTTTCTAATTCTGTTTCCTTACCTAAACTATGAAGAAAACATTTAAAATTTTTAAGATAATTGTGAGGATTGAAAATAATATATGTAAAGTCATTCAGTAGTTCCTGGCTATCATAATAATTATCTTAGAATTATTTTATTGCAAAATTCTGTTCAAAGACAAGTATTTTATAGCATATTTTATGGAATATCACTGATTCATTGTTAGCTGAGGATCTAAGTTTTATTCATCTGCTTTTCTTTGATTTTTTTGGGTGTTCTTACTTTATAGCTAAAAACAACCTGGAGGAATATAATTTTTAAAAACCTGAATATAAAAAATTTTGAAAATCCACTAGCAATATGCCTGTACATGGTAATCATCTCAATATGACAAATTTTTTTCAACATACATAACATAATTGATACGAAAATTGGTTTTAAAAATAGAACTTTATAGTTATATACTCATAGGCTTACTTAATTATGATTAAATATTAAAAATTATTATAACAACTCATTGTAATTTGAGTCTTCTATGAAATATTATAGCAAAGACAAGATGAAAACTTACAACGTTAATGAGGCCTCTTTGGTTAGATATATCAAACTTCAGAAATGTGACAAATTAGTTCTCGATGTATATTTAATATCCAGTTTTGATTGTCTTTCAAATTTTTTAATATATATTTATAATTCAGTAACAATTACTTTTCTAAGTTATGAGTTATTCAAAGAAGTTAAATAAAGTCATTGTGGAATACTCTACCCACTAGAAAACCTGAACTCAGTCTCCAGTACAAAATAAGTGCCATTTTGGACTATAAATTACTATGATTTCATTCCAAATCTCTGAAGAATCTAGTACAACCAGCGTTTGTATTCCAATATTCAATGACATATGTTTTAGCAGTGTGTTTATCTGACCCAAGGCCTTCATAATGCTGTATTTTAATTTAGCTACAATTTCAGCATAGAATTATTATATCAAAGTTATTTAGGACAATATTTTCATATTTTTCGAGAGAACCATATGTATTTGTAAATATTTTAGTGATTGTTTGCCTTGAAATGACCATGTGAGTGTTTGAGTGTAAAACACTGAATCTTAGAACAACGGGATAGAATTAGCCATCAACTGTCCACTTTGACTTTTGTTTACTTTGGATACATGTCCTGTTTTTAAAATAAAATGATCAAAACAATTTACTGGGCAATCAAGTATTTTTTCCCCCAAACAACTTTTTGATGAGTTAAGTGTAAATGAATCAGAACCATATGGAAAGAGTTTGTGTTACAACACGCACTGCTTTAATGGCAAGAGTGTTTATGAGAATGCATTTTGCTTTTTAAAATTTTGAAAAATATTTTGAGAAATAGCTTAACAATTCCAAATGTGTGGTTTGTTCATCTGTTCTTGGTACAATAGACATCAAAAGAAAGTCTTGGAAACAAAAACAACTCTAAGGCATGGTTAATCAGGGTGATATCCCTAAATCTGCAGTTTATCACAGCCTCTTCAACTAGAACAGGGCATTGTCTCAGGGAAGTGAGCAATGCAGTGAAAGAATAGGTTCTGTAAATTTGAAAAATATAAAAAAAATTTGTGATCATCACACAAACTGATTATCATCAAGGCAAACTTTTAGAGCCCTTGTAGGGGCCAGTACAAAGCACCTCTCTTCCTCAACTAATTTCTGAAACAATTGAAAAAATAACAAAAGGATCAAGACGTGAAGAACTATCATAACACTAATATTACTGGGAAAATATGTCTGAATTTAGAGAAAAATAGGCCTGCTTCCAGAGGACACAAAACAACTAATTTGGGAACTTTGAGTTTTCTGGGAAGAAAAATTAAATGCTGCTCTGACTGGTCAAGTGGAAGGGAAGGTCAAAAGAGACCAAATAGACTTTGTACAGAATTTTCAATATATTGTTTTCCACTAAAAGGGAACTAGACGAATGCCTATATATTAGTTTGCTAAGGTTACCATAAAAAGGTACTGACTCAAACAGCAGAATTTTGAGTGGCTGACTCAAAGAGCAGATTTTTTTTTTTTTTTTTTTTTATGTTTGTGGTTTCTAAATAAAAGTTAAAGGATAAAAGTTGACAGTTTCATGCTAAGTATTATATGGTACATCAATGAACAGGTAGTAACAGGTAGTAACATGTGTTCCCTTGAAGACAGTAACTATGCTTGATAGCACTTTTCAACCTGCACAATATTGGCCATAGATTTGGTGATTTACAACTGTTGAATGCATGAATAAGTGCATTAATGAGTATTTTCCTGATGCTTCTTGCTCTAATTTTTCCCTGCACACTTATCACCTTGTACCTCACAGTTTGGGGAAGAGGTAAGGGGCTGATAGTTCTAATAAATGATGTACTGCTATTTGGAATAATTTGAATGAAATGATGTCTGGAAGAGAGCAATGATTAACCAGAAGAAAATGACCTTCATTCTCTATCCTCATCTCATCATCATCATCACTTCAGTAGCTCAGTTGTATCCAACTCTTTGCAACCCCATGGACTGTTCCCCCACTAGGCTCCTCTGACCATGGAATTTTCCCAACAAGAGTGCTGGAGTGGGTTGCCATTTCCTCCTCCGGGGGATCTTCCCAACCCAGGGGTCAAACCTGTGTCTCCTGTCTCTCATGTATTGTAAGTGGACTATTAATCTACTGAGCCATCAAGAAAGCCCTATATCCTCATCAGTTTCAGTTCAGTTCAGTCGCTCAGTCGTGTCCGACTCTTTGCGACCCCTTGAATCGCAGCACGCCAGGCCTCCCTGTCCATCACCAAATCCCGGAGTTCACTCAGATTCACGCCCATCGAGTCAGTGATGCCATCCAGCCATCTCATCCTCTGTCGTCCCCTTCTCCTCCTGCCCTCAGTCCCTCCCAGAGTCTTTTCCAATGAGTCAGCTCTTCGCATGAGGTGGCCAAAGTACTGGAGCTTCAGCTTTAGCATCATTCCTTCCAAAGAAATCCCAGGGCTGCTCTCCTTCAGAATGGACTGGTTGGATCTCCTTGCAGTCCAAGGGACTCTCAAGAGTCTTCTCCAACACCACAGTTCAAAAGCATCAATTCTTCTGCACTCAGCTTTCTTCACAGTCCAACTCTGACATTCATACATGACCACAGGAGAAACCATAGCCTTGACTAGATGGACCTTAGCCGGCAAAGTAATGTCTCTGCTTTTGAATATGCTATCTAGGTTGATCATAACTTTTCTTCCAAGGAGTAACACTCCATAAATGTTTCTATTCTCTGCATCTATGAAATAACCATAATATAATACAATATACCTTATTTCTTTCTACTTGAACTGTAGCTTCTCAAGGGTAGGAGCTGTGCCTTAGTTATCTTTATTACATATAGAGTTACCCATAGTATCATTTTTGGCTAGTGCTAAAATAATTTGTGTTGAGTTGAATTATAATGAAGATATTGCAAATCATTTGACACCTGGATTGGGGCAATTTTTGAGATAAAGAACTTTCTGAATAATTCTTATATCTGTGCTCTTTTTTCCTCCTCCCAAGTTACAGTGGTATCTGAGGGCACAGATCATTGCACCATTGATGGGGAAGAGCAGTACTCCCCAACAGTATAGACTTTCGGTGACAGGGGTATATAAGAGACACTAGGATGCTGCATTTGGGTGACCTTGAAACTCATTTAAGATCTCAGATGAACTCAAACTATAGATATATTGATTTCTTGACAACTTGGTGCCAACAGCAACAGAGCAAGTCATTTTTAGATGGGGCCTTCCCAGGTGGCACTGGTGGTAAAGAACCCACCTGCCAATACAGGAGACATAGAGATATGGATTCGGTCCCTGGGTCTGGAAGAGCCCCTGAAAAGGGCATGGCAACCCACTCCAGCATTCTTGCTTTGGAGAATCTCATGTATGGAGAAACCTGGAGATCTATGGTCCATAGAGTTCAAAGAGTTGGATATGACTGAAGTGACTTAGCACACAGCAGACATTATTGATGGATACAACCTTCTTAGTTTGTGGACTGAAGAGAGGAGAAAACCACATGAGTTCACAAAGAATGATCTCAGAATTGAGAGGTGGGTGGTCCAAAGCAACAATATCTAGGATGATTTGGGTTTGGATTATCTGAACCCAGAGCTCTAATCTGGGTGATGGCAGTGGGAATACAGTGAGTAACATATGGTGGTGTCCAGTTCATAACTCAGGCAGGTAGCATTTGACCAATGGAGATTGCTCCACATACACATGTTAGAGAGTAACCACGCTGGAAAGTATGGATAATAGAATGTAGCTCAAGTGAAAATGGTTAATTAGGATGGAGGCCATAAACTCTGGTCTGTTTGGGGAAAATCAGGAAACTGGACAATTTGAGCTAGAAATTATGCCAAATCGATGTCTAGCAAAAAACTTCTGGTTGCTCTTGCTTCCCTGGTATGTTGATATGAGAGTCACTTTGTGTATGTAGACAACAATAGGATGTGCATAACCATTTCACTTCAAGTGCCCTTGATTTGACCAGTTTATGAGGCTGACCTCACCCATTTTGAAGCAGGCTTTAGACAAAAGCAGTATTAACTTGCTTGGTTAAGAAGTGCATCACCTTGACAGCCTTAGTATTATTTATTTTACAGAGAAACTTCTCTCTCTCTCTCTCT
>SJYX01021875.1:114380-125237 GCA_006410675.1 Oreotragus oreotragus
CTTTTTTTTTTTTTTTTTTTGATGCCCCTAAACCTTATTTATGAAGAGCATTTTCAGTTTCTCTTTAAGAACATCTTCATTGGACAATTTTATGTCAGCTGGTGCCTGGCTTTTCATCAGCTTCTTTCTAAATTTAATTTCCCTGTTTCTTTTCCTTGCTCCACTGAGCCCTTCCTTAATTATCAGATTACAGTGTTCAGCATGATTCCTGGAATTGTTCGTTTTGTCAACCAGAAAGAAAACAGATCTTTGATATATGTAAGACTGTGCCTTCTGGTTTAATGATTCTTCAATTAGTGTCCCAGTCAATCTCGGGAATTGCATCTGAAATAACTGGTGAATCAACTTTGCTTCTTTGCTGCTTCCTAATCTCTCTTCCACTGCTAGCTTTATCCATAAATTGTAAAACTGGATTTTGGTGAAATAGTCATTTAATGTCATATGACTATCAGATCACTGTGGTTAGCTCTCTTACTAAGTGAGTTTCTTCTAATCTCTTTTTGTGTAGAACTCAGGATGTACGTATCCCGTGTTTTGCCCCTAAGCATGGTGAATTTTAATTTTTTTTTGATTAGATAAGCAGCTGTTTTAGGCTGCTGAGTGCACTAGAAAGTACTTTGGCCAAAAAAACAAGGCAGTGTGTCCAGGCTGGCTTCATAGAGATACAGCCTAAGTAGACTTGTGATGAGAAGGGCCCTGCCTTTGTTGAATGCTTTGGTGTTATTTTGCAATTCTTAACAATTTTCTTTTTCAACTTGTATTTTGTAAGTGCAGTTCAATAGGACAATGAAACATTTGTGTAAGCAGAAGAGATTAGCACAAATGTGTGCTCACCTTTTGGGCCACCTCATTTGCATATAGTGTTTAGGATGCCCCAGGAGCACAATGTATGAATGCTCAGCAAAACAGAAAGTGAGTCCAAGGTAAGCGTGTGCTATCTGCAACTGAGAAAGTGGGTGAACTGACAGCCTGGGGTTCTGTGTTTTCTATTTGAATCAGAATTTGCTTCAAATGTGAAAAGAAAGCAGTGTGTTCTAAGAAATGTGAACTGTGAGGTAATAGAAAGTAAGTTGGTCTCTGCCCTCAGCTCCTAGCACAGAGCTCTTTAAACCCTTGTAATTTCTTGAGTACTAAGACATAAGAGTACTAACAACATTTTTCCCCTTGTATTTTATCTTTGATCCCAATTCCTAACACAGAGCTCCTAAGTTTCTTGCAATTTCTCAGATGATTGCAATGTCTTTAGTTCTAAAGGATAATCTGGGAATGTTCAGCTCAATCTCTCACTCTCCAGGAAAAGAAGAGGAGCTGGAGACTGAGTTAGCCATCTCTCATGCTTTTGTGATAAAAAATCCCAAGTGCAGGGTTTAGAGAGCTTCCAGGCTGGTGAACATCCATGTGCTGAAAGAGTGGCCCTCCCCTACTCCACACGGGTGGAAGGTCCTTCCTTGGGACCCTTTGGACCTTGCCCTTTGCATCTCTTCCATCTGGATGTTCATCTGTATTCTTTATAATATCTTTGGATAATAAACCAGTAAATGTAAGTGTTGCCGTGAGTTCTATGACCCATTTTCAGAAATTGTCAAACCTGAAATGGGGTCATGGGAACCCAAACTTAGAGCCAATTAGCCAGAAGGATAGGTGCCAATCTGAAATTTACAATTACCTTCTGAAGTGAAAGTAGGGGGCAATCTTGCAGAACTGAGTTTTTTAACCTGTGGGATCTCCAGATAGATGGCATTAGAATTGGGTTAAACTGTGGGACATCTAGTTGATGTTGGAGAATTGTTGGTTTGGGGAAACTTCCCCATATACCAACATGTTCAGAAGTGTCAGAGAGTTCTGTGCGAGTTGATATTCAGTCACTCAGACATGTCCAACTCTTGAGACCTCATGGGCTGCTGCACACCAGGCTTCCCTGTCCTTCACTATCTCCCAGAGTTTGCTCAGACTCATGCCCATTGAGTTGATGATGTCATCCAACCATCTCATCCCCTGTCACCCTCTTCTTCTCCTGCCCTCAGTCTTTTCCAGCATCAGGGTCTTTTCCAATGAGTCAGTTCTTTGCATCAGGTGGCCAAAGTATTAGAGTTTCAGCTTTAGCATCAGTCGTTCCAATGAATATTCAGGACTGATTTCCTTTAGGATGGACTGGTTTGATCTACTTTCAGTCCAAAGACTCTCAAGAGTCTTCTCCAACACCACAGTTCAAAAGCATCAATTCTTTGGCACTCTGTCTTCTTTATGGTCCAACTCTCACATCCATACGTGACTACTAGAAAAACCATAGCTTTGACTATGGAGATCATTGTTGGCCAAGTGATGTCTCTACATTTTAATACACTGTCTAGGTTTGTCATAGCTTTTTTCCAAGGACCAAGCATCTTTTAATTCCATGGCTGCAGTTTGTATGAGTAGTCTAGGAGAAACACCAAGAGTACTTTTTATATACAATCACCAAGGAAGTATATCATATCCTTTCTTACTCATGTTACTTCCCTGTATTAGCCAGCCACTTATGCTGAAAACGATGATATAGAAGGAAAAGGAATAGGTAAACCATAGTTCCTTTTCCCTTCATTCCTTCTAATTTGTCGGTAAACATAGAGAATGTTGGTAGAATGTAAACCAATTATATTTAGTAAAATTTACATAAATTTACATAAATGGTAAAATTCATGCTAATAATTAAAAAATTTTAATTCTTCTTAGAATGACATTTAACAGCAAATTAAAAAGTCAGAAGGAAGATGAGAAAGAAAGGAAAAAAGCTTTATTTTATCACCTTTAATGGCACTTGGTTCCAGCTTTTTGCAGCAGAAACGTGAGATTTTCATTTTACTCTGGGCCCTGCAAATCCTTGGGCCGCCTTGCAGAATGTCCTCAGGCTCACTTTTATTTTTTCTTTCTCTACCATGGATCTCCAAAAAGTGTTTATGGCTCCAGGAAGAGGCTGACAGAGAGACCTCCCTGTGTAAACCCCCACAGTGCCAGGCTACATCACACAGGCTAATGGCTCTGATCCATGGGAATGGTAATCTTTGTAGAAAATCTGTCTACAAGAGATGGAACCTCCATCATAGGAGAGATCTTACTCTCTGAGTCTTTTTGCATTCCCTCTCTTATTGTTTTCTTTATTCACAATTGATCGTGGCCCCACAGCACCTTGGTTGCTAGACACATTTGCAGTCAGCAATGAAGAGGACTTCTTGCCTGTTTGGAATGCTGCGACAGTTCTAGGTTACCAGCAGCTAAGAACATATAATTGGACGTTTACAGTTATTCTGGTACAGCACAGCTTTTAGATGTCAAACCTCTGGCCCTAAAATGGTATCACTGTGTGAGTGTGTGTGTGAGAGAGAGAGACAGAGAGAGACAGTAAGCTCGGGGAAGAGGGAGAGATGGAGAGGCAGGGAGAGAGGCAAAGACAGGGGAGGGAGACACGTTGTGTGTCTCCCTGCAGTCATAGCAGAAGGTTATGGGAGGAGAAGGGGGGAAGAAGAGGGTAAAATCTTTTTCTTCGTTCCTACTTCTCTACAAATAGCCATCCCAAACTGTGAGACATTTCTGAAAATTATTTTCTTCATTTGAAGGACATAGAGTATATATTCTAACTTCTAAAATACTGATTTCTTCTCATTATAGAGAATGAAGATGAAAGGGGAAAATGCCTATAATTCCATCAAATATTTAGCCAGTATTAACATTTCAGTGTATTTTCATTTTGTCTTTTTCTCTCTTCTTTCCTCTTATCCCCCTCTTTCTCTCCTACTTTCTAGTCCTCTCCTTCCTCTGGGCCTTTTGTGTATGTATGAAATCCCTCCGAACAAAGTGGCTTTATACTCATTGTATAGCTTTGCCATCTGCCCTTTCCTTTAACATTATGTGAACATTTCTGATCTCATTAGCTTGTCTCTGAAACACTATTTAAAAAGGTGCATCAGAAAAGCACTTATATAGATGTGCTGTATAATTTACAAGTCAACCTCTTATAGTTGTACATGTAGGTTATTTACAAATTAATCTTCTGTGGTTGTAAATGTATGGATGTCTACATCTACTTAAAAAATTTAGAGAATGTCATAGAGATAATTTATGTCTATATTGGATTAAACAGTGACCAATCTGGCACTTTCTACAGGTTTCAGATTTCAATTGCAGTATAGTCAATGCAATCCGTTGTGTAGTGACTGGGAATTTAAAGTGACCAAAAATAGGATAGATTCAGTCAATTTGATATCTGTGAATAGAATCAGCTTCAGTCATCACAAGATTAATCAGTAAGGTGTTAACATAAACCAATAAAGCAGAGAGACTTCAAATTAAGAACTTTCTTTCATTTACAGTTTCACCCCATTATCCTTTCCATGCAAGTGCCCTCAGGCTTTTGAATTAATTGTGTGTGGTTTAAGAAGATTTAAGATGAGGGTGATCCACTCAGCAGAGAGCAAAGTTGACCATGGCTATCTTACTTTAATTAATCTCTTTATTCTCTCTCTCTCTCAGTCCACTCAACATCCAAATCAAGAAAAAGTAAAACCGTGTTCCTTTGAGTTGAGGAAACAATTGAGTTACAAAGTAATCTGATACAGAGAGGATCAAGGACTGTAAAACTTAGAATTCCTAACAAGTGGACCTGAATTGAAAGCTCTTTTACACTGGCTTTTTCATGCTTCAGTAGCAGACTTTTCTTCAGGTTCCCTGGATCGTGCCCTTAACCCCTTGGGGTTGGTGAACATAAAGCTTTCTCCCTTTGACTTACAGCCTAGGCTAGCATTGTAAAAATGATTGGGTTCAAAAAGTTACTCCTTTTTTAACTCTGTAAGAATTTAAGGCTCTTTCAGAAACAAAATCCTCTTGAGACGCCTGGAAAGTGTTCTCATTTTCCATAGCAACCCTTTTATTGCATGTTGCAGACTTGGTTAGTTTATAAGTGCTTTTGCAGCTGCGGTATTCATTTACCTGAAGAGGATTTATTGACTAATCGACTACCTACTATCTGTCTACTGTCTACACCCTCTTGGAGCCTATTCTTTGGGGGAGAAATAGACATTAATCATATGACCAAAGTGAAAAAACAAATGTGAAAGATACTGAAAGGAGACATAATTGGTGCTATTAATATAAATGTTCATAGTAGAGGATGGTCATCTGGAGAGTAGGGAGTTTCAATGAGATTGAAAGTTGAGAAGGTATATGCCATAGGGAAGGGACAGGGGAAGAAAGAAAATTCCAGAAAAGGGAACCACATTGGCAAAGACTGTGAGGAGAAGCAGTACAGCAAGCACATAAGAGTGTGTGTGACCTGAAGAGATTCACATTTACAAAAGATCACACAGGCTACAGTGAGCTAAATGAATGGGTCTCTAGGTCCTAAAGCTGTGATCTCTGGTTTGGTGGTGAAATCACTGCTATAAATCAGCCACAGGATGCATAGGTTAATCATACAAAAACAGTAGTACACTGTATTATTCACAATTGATTTTACTCAAAGATTGTAAATAAAATGCAAAAAAAAAAACATTGCATGACTAAAGGCTTTATAGAACAGACCATATTTGACAGAGAAATAGCTTCTAAGTTCTAGTAAGGAAAAGACAAAGCAATTTCAGAAATGTTCCATTCAGTAACACAGTGTGTCAGATGAGGATGCTGGTGGTGACAAAGACTTGAGAGAGGCATTGCTCTAGATGCTAAAGGTACAGAATCACTGCCCTCAAGGAACTGAGAGGCTGGTAGTGCAGACGTGAGATCAAGCCCCTTATGGCACACTTGGACATATTCTAAGACAAATGAGCACACAGAACAGAGTGTCTACCCCAATGATATGAGCCATCGGCCAGGTTTAATGCAGGTTGGAAGCTAAGTCTGAGTGCCTAGGAGGGAAAATTCTTGAGATGAATGTGAGAAGGGAAAAAAAAAAAATGTCAGAAAGAGACAGAATGAGCGAAGGCATTATGTTACACTAAGGAAATTTCTCAGTACTAAAGAGCAGTGCATTCCTCCAGAAGCTGGTTTGGGATTTCATTGTCCTGAGTCCATCACAAAATGAGGAAAATGGGGATGATAAAGAACACACACACATTTTCAAAGACGCAGATTTCCCAGGTACTGGGAATACAACAATGGACAAAGTCTGCCTTTATGAAGCGTATGTTCTACTGGAGAGACAGTCAATAAATACATAAGTGAAAAGTGTCTTCAGATAGAAGTGCTTTGAAGAAAAGTAAAACTGTAAGAAAGAAAGTGATTGGGGGAAGTATTTTAGATACTGTGATAGGCATTTCTGCTGAGGTGACAGTTAGACGAAGACAGGCATGAAATGGGAGAGTGAGCCCTGCCACTATCTGGACAAATAACTGTTCTTGATAGAGGGAACAGTAAGGACAGATGCTCAGAGGCAGGAACATGCCTGGCATGTTTAAAGAAGAGTGTGAAGAAGAGGTTAACTGGAGTAAAGGGAGCAAGGAGAGGGATAACATAGGAGTATGAACAGATTGGGCTTTCCAGGTGGTGCTAGTGGTAAAGGACCCACCTGCCAATGCAAGAGATGTGAGAGATGCGGGTCCAATGCCTGGGTCAGAAGATCCCCTGGAGGAGGGCATGGAAATCCACTCCAGTATTCTTGCCTGGAGAATCCGATGGACAGAGGGACCTGGTGGGCTACAGTCCACAGGTTCACAAAGAGTTAGACATGACTGAAGCGACTTAGCGGGCACACATGCATGAATAGATAGCTGGGATCCAGATTATATAGGTCACATTTCTGCATCACATTTTCTTGTAGGAAATCAAGGAGAGGCCACTCGGATTTTATTCTATGTTGAGAGAGAATAAATCTAGTTCTGTGTTTCCCTGAGAACGTTCTATGGAATACCCTAGATAAGAAATGAATTTTAAAACAAAATTCCAGTATATTTTAAAGTCCAGCCTGCTGTGTCTACCTGGGGCAGACTTGGTATGTCTCTTAGATGATTCTTCTTAAAAGAAAACCTGGATCAAGGATGTAGCTGCTGATTGTTTTTTAGAGAAGTGAGCCCAAGGAACTGGAGTGAAGCACTGGGAAAGGTAAGAAGAAATGTTAAGCCTAAGAAGCTATATTGAATTGATAGTCAAAAAACAGTGAAAAACCCCGCTGGGGTATGACCGATGGAGCATGTTATTTCTTCAATGCTCAGCATTATTCTTTCTTAAGTGTTTGACTTAAAATAACATCATTTTTGGAGTCACTTCACATTTTCAGCTTAAAGACAATTAAAACTGCCCAGTCATTGTCCCGCAGTCATGTGGCTGCTCACAGATGTGAAGCTAGAGGTGCTGAATGAATATCCCAGGCAACTGTCAGTAACTGAGTCACTTTGGGAAAGTCATTCTTGACTTGGAGCATCTCATTCCTCTTGAAACTTAAAGGGCTTGGAACAACTCTTAGGTTGCTTTTATTCATTTAGAACTTACATGTTTATAGTCTTGCCTGGAGAATCCCATGGACTGAGGAGCCTGGTGGGCTATGGTCCACTGAGTTGCAAGGAGTCAGACATGACTGAAGTGACTGAGTGCACAGCATATTGATAGGAATTATTTTTAAAAAATTATGTGTGTATTTTTGGCTGTGCTTAGGTCTTCGTTGCTGTGCAGGCTTTTCTCTAGTTGCAGAGAAGGGAGGCTACTCTCCAGGGGCATTTCTAGGGCTTCTTGTTGCAGTGGGTCCTCTTGTCGGGGAGCATGGCCTCTAGGGCACATCGGCTTCAGTAGTTGCGGCTCCTGGGCTCTAGAACACAGGCTCAGTAGTTGTGACACACAGGCTTAGTTGCTTCATGACATGTGGCATCTTCTTGTACCAGGATCAAATCCAAGTCTTCCGCTTTGGCAGGTGGATTCTTTACCACTGAGCCACCTGGGGAGTCCCTATATGAGTTACTTTTCGTGTGTAGCTCCTCTTCTATATTTGTACAGTATTTTAAAATACTTAAGAACCTTTAACCTAACGTAGCTTTATGTTGTTAGAACTGGAACATTCACGGAGGGTTTTGTGGTCTTTTGGATCCTGACTGTCTATGGATTATTGTCCCTCTTAATTTCATTATATGTGAAGATCTCATCAAATGCCACGAATATCTCCATAGAAGATATTGATAAACACAGGGCATGAAACTTCTTTCATATTTTTGCCCCAGGGGAGAAATCTAAATGACAGAAAATATTACATTGCACATTCCGTGTACTATGATCAAACAAATAATGAAATTAAAACAGGTAGACATTAATATTTAATGGAGGAAATCAATGTATCTAAAAATCAAAACAAAGGAAAACAACATTTTTAAAATTCTTCTAATAGTATAAGATGCAATAAGAGAACAATTTATTTTTTATGAATAACCATTTTTATGAATAATAGTGGCTAACATTAAGACATAATCCAATAGTTTAAAATCTAAGTATTTCATTAAATATTGCCTAATTGATAGTAAGATTTTTTCAAGAAAGTTTATAGGAGTTTATTCTTGAGAGCCTAATATCTGCCAACCAGCTCACTGCTCCTTTAAATTTGGTAAAACTCCCTGTGGAGTAGTGATATGCCACTTTTGACCTCCATTTCAATGGAAGGAAGGATTTCATTAATACCCTTTCTTAACTACTCTAATTAATATGTACAAGTCAAAGGAGTTGATTTACACTACCTGGATTTCATAAAGAAGAGGAACTAAGAAATCATGAAATAAAAGCTTTATCTAAATACACAGTAAGACGCTCAACAATGCATACTAAAAGTGAATTTCTCATCAGGGAGCATCCAGCCAGAACTCTAGTGCCAAGCAATTCCACTGGCAGAATGTAAAGTTGTGTTTTCTATCATCAGGAGGCTCTGCTGAAAAGGGAGCCCAACAAAATGAGAAGAGGTTGAATGAAGGCCAGGTGACGAGAAATGCAACTTCTCTTTTACAGGGACTGTCTTCAAATACTCCAACACTATTTAAAGGTATTTCAGACACTCTAGCTTTATTTGAGAGTCTTCTGTTTGCCTCACAAATAAGTAGGAGAAAGATTGGTTACCCTTATTTCTTTTATACCAATTTCTCAGGAATGGCATTTAAGATACAATCCTTTTCTTCCCCCCGTCCCCCGAAAGTCAGTTTGTGAAAAAATCAATCAAATAGACTTAAAAATACTAAAAATTTCCAAATCTCACCTTCATTTTGCATTTAGAATTATAGCAACATCTGCCAAAAAAATCCTGAATATAAAGAAGATAAAGAAATATGGGCTGTGATTACTTAGTGGGAGTAGAATCGTACAGAATTTATTTTAGGGACAGTCCCTACAGTATTTAGTGAAGAAGCTACTATATATAATTTCCCTTCATCTATCTGCTGAGAACTAAGTTTGTAACAATTCCAAATTCCTCTTCTCTTAGTTCTGTCAACCTCATCTGGTAATCTGTGAAGGAGTCTTAAATTAGTTTTCTGTCTAAGATGATACTCCCATGAAATTTTCAGAAAAATTCACATTAAAAACTCATTTGACTTAATTCAAAAAGATGTGATGCTAGTGTCTGGGGATGATTCATATGTGATGAAAACACGATTACTCTTCTCATGGACTATACAGCTACACCTAGTAGTTGCAAGGCGATTGTGAAGAAGGGGAATCTTCATGAAGGGAAGGACATTTGAGTGGGACAGAAAAGGCTTGGAGGGAGAAAGGCCAACTCAAATGTAAGGATCTCAGCAGAGGCAGGGAGATTGAAAAGTGTTGACTCGGTTCAGTTCAGTCGGTCAGTCATGTCCTACACCTTGCAATCTCATGAATCGCAGCATGCCAGGCCTCCCTGTCCATCACCAACTCCCGGAGTTCACTCAAACTCATGTTCATCGAGTCGGTGATGGCATCCAACCATCTCATCCTCTGTTGTCCCCTTCTCCTCCTGCCCCTAATCCTTCCCAGCAACAAGGCCTTTTCCAATGAGTCAACTCTTCACAAGAGGTGGCCAAACTATTGGAGTTTCACCTTCAGCATCATTCCTTCCAANAGTCGGTGATGCCATCCAACCATCTCATCCTCTGTTGTCCCCTTCTCCTCCTGCCCCTAATCCCTCCCAGCAACAGGGCCTTTTCCAATGAGTCAACCCTTCACATGAGGTGGCCAAACTATTGGAGTTTCACCTTCAACATCATTCCTTCCAGTGAACACCCAGGACTGATCTGCTTAAGAATGGACTGGTTGGATCGCCTTACGATCCAAGGGACTTTTCCAACACCAGAGTTCAAAAGCATCAATTCTTCGGCTCTTAGCTTTCCTCACAGTCCGACTCTTACATTCATACATGACCACTGAAAAAATCATAGCCTTGACTAGAAGGAGCTTTGTTGGCACAGTAATGTCTCTGTTTTTGAATATGCAATCTAGGTTGGTCATAACTTTCCTTACAAGGAGAAAATGTCTTTTAATTTCATGGCTGCAATCACCATCTGCAGTGATTTTGGAGTTCCCAAAAATGAAGTCTGACACTGTTTCCCCATCTATTTCCCATGAAGTGATGGGACTGGATGCCATGATCTTTGTTTTCTGAATGTTGAGCTTTAAGCCAATTTTTTCACTCTCCACTTTCACTTTCATCAAGAGGCTTTTTAGTTCCTCTTCACTTTCTGCCATAAGGTTGGTGTCATCCACATATCTGTGGTTATTGATATTTCTCCTGGCAATCTTGATTCCAGCTTGTATTTCTTCCAGTCCAGTGTTTCTCATGATGTACTCTCCATAGAAGTTAAATAAGCAGGGTAACAATATACAGCCTTGACCTATACCTTTTCCTATTTGAAACCAGTCTGTTGTTCCATGTCCAGTTCTAACTATTGC
>SJYX01021875.1:127542-147839 GCA_006410675.1 Oreotragus oreotragus
TGAGAAATAGATTTAAGGGACTAGATGTGATAGATAGAGTGCCTGATGAACTATGGACTGAGGTTTGTGACATTGTACAGGAGACAGGGATCAAGACCATCCCCATGGAAAAGAAATGCAAAAAAGCAAAATGGCTGTCTGGGGAGGCCTTACAAATAGCTGTGAAAAGAAGAGAAGTGAAAAGCAAAGGAGAAAAGGAAAGATATAAGCATCTGAATGCAGAGTTCCAAAGAATTTCAAGGAGAGATAAGAAAGACTTCCTCAGCAATCAATGCAAAGAAATAGAGGAAAAGAACAGAATGGGAAAGACAAGAAAATTAGAGATATCAAGGGAACATTTCATGCAAAGATGGGCCCGATAAAGGACAGAAATGGTCTGGACCTAACAGAAGCAGAAGATATTAAGAAGAGGTGGCAAGAATACACAGAAGAACCGTACAAAAAAAAGTGTTGATTTTTTCCCACCCAATAGAGAAGAATCTAGATGGTCTGAAGTGTAGAATTTGAGAGGAAGATTTGGGGAATACAACTGGAGAAACTGGCTGAGGTAAGATCTCAGAGTGGAATGACACAATGGTGTTGTGACTGCAATGATGTGTGTGTGTGCCTAGTCACTCAGTTGTGTCTGACTCTTTGTGACCCCATGGACTGTAGCCTGCATTTTAGTACATGCAAATATTTCCTCAGGGAAATGGCATGAGCAAAGATATGTTTAGGAAGATCAGTCTGAAATGCATAGTAGGGTGGACTAAGGAAAAGAAAAGACTGTAGCAGGGAGAATGATTAGATTTAAATGCCATGTTTTCAAGTGGCAGTGATACGAACATTAGGCTGGGGACAATGACAATATGAGTGATACTTTAGAAATCCACCGAAGTTCCTGTAGCTCTATAGACCTGACAACTTGATTCTAGAAAGGGACTTGTGAACCTTGAGAGATTCTATTTTTAATTCTAGAGGGTAAAATGTTTTAAAGATGAAAATTTCTTTAGTTGCCATCCCCTCTCTCCTATAGATAATTAAAAGAAAAGAATCTCATTTTCTTCCAATTGGCTATTTATATAAAAAATACAGCCCTAATATGTCTTCAAGTATTCAAAACATTAGTATCAGAGCTCTGATAAAATGTAGGCCTTTTACTGTTTTATGGATTTTTTCTACTTCAATGCAGAAAGTATGAAGTACTCTTATGATCACACCTTGTCTTTGTAATCCCTGACCTTTTTGTCTCTTCTAGGGCTGATCATAGTATTTGAGTTGTATTTTACACAGTACCACTCAGTGAAAATCATATGTTATTGCGAGTCCAAGTGCAATAATTCAAGTGACATTGATTGATTTGATGCAGGTTACTATGAAGAAAATACTTCAGCCAACTCAATTGTTCCACTAATATTAATTTAAATGCTGATACTTACAATGTTCACAATTTAAACCTAAGTGAAACATCCTCAAGTTTCATTATGTAACACAGTCAAAGAAGTATAAAAGATGAATGATGCCATACGTTTCCATTTAAATATTTGTATGTGGATAATCATTGAACTAAATCTATTCCTGCTATTACAATGTGACATAATCATCATTCCTCAGAAGTTCCTGTTAAAAGACTGGAAGTGAAGTGTTAAGCTTTGGCTCAAGGGTACAATAACCCTCACGGCAACAAAAATTAATCATCAATGTAAGCTAATGGAAAATTAAATCTGATGCTCAATACATTACAGTTCCTTCCTCATATATCCCATGACTATAGATTTTCTAAAATGGATGAATTTTATATGATGAAATACCATACTTGACAGAAAAACTCGTTTTCTTTTATAACTTTTTTATTTGGGAGCAGAAGTTATCTCATTTCTCCTCTACCTAATTGGTAAACGATTTTTTTTAACTATGCTTAAAAATAATTCTTTAATAATTTGTTTTCATAGATATACATGAGAATTAACAATTGGAAATTGGAGAAAGGGAGTCAATTTGTATTTTGTAGCTTATATAATATTTCATTTACTTGTCATAACAAGTGTACTAGATTGTACAGTGTTCTTCTAAAATTCATATCAACCTAGAACCTATAAATGACACCCTATTTGGAAACAGGGATATTGCAGATGTAATCAAGTTGAGTTTAGACTGGGTTCAGGTGAGCCCTAAATCCAATATAACAAATGGCTTTATAAGAAAAGGGAAATTGTGGACTTCCATTGTGGCTCAGCTGGTAAAGAATCTGCCTACAATGTGTATGCTTAAAAATAATTCTTTAATAATTTGTTTTCATAGATATACATGAGAATTAACAATTGGAAATTGGAGAAAGGGAGTCAATTTGTATTTTGTAGCTTATATAATATTTCATTTACTTGTCATAACAAGTGTACTAGATTGTACAGTGTTCTTCTAAAATTCATATCAACCTAGAACCTATAAATGACACCCTATTTGGAAACAGGGATATTGCAGATGTAATCAAGTTGAGTTTAGACTGGGTTCAGGTGAGCCCTAAATCCAATATAACAAATGGCTTTATAAGAAAAGGGAAATTGTGGACTTCCATTGTGGCTCAGCTGGTAAAGAATCTGCCTACAATGTGGGAGACCTGGGTTTGACCCCTGGGTTGGGAAGATCCCTGGAGAAGGGAAAGGCTACCCTCTCCAGTATTCTGGCCTGGAGAATTCTATGGATTGTACAGTCTGTGGGGTCCCAAAGAGTCAGACATGAGTGAGCAACTTTCACTTCACTTTCACTGGTGGATTGGTTGGTGATCAGTCCACCATTGCAGGGGACATGGGCTCAATCCCTGATCCAGGAAAAGTCCGCATGCTGTGGGGAAATTAAAAGCCACCTTAATGGGAAGTCCATGCACTGCAACTAAAGAGTCGCTCTCGCTTGTCACAATGGTAGAAAGCCTTCATGCAGCAATGAAGACCCAGGACAGTAAAAATTAATCAGCGATTTTAAAAAGAAAAGGGAAATTTCCATACAGAGACACACAGGGATGATGCCATATGATGATGGAGGCAGAGACGATAGTGACGCATCTCCTTCCACATCAAGAAATGCCAAGCAGCAACCACCAGAAGCCAGGAAGGTAGCCAGGAGTAATTCTCCCCTAGGACCTTTAGAGAGGGCATGACCCTTCCAACATCTAGATTTGGAACTTCTGGGCTTCAGAACTGTGAGAAAATAAACTTGCATTGTTTAAACCTACCAGCTTATGGTAATTTGTTATAGCAAACCTAAGAAACTAATACATCTGGAAAAAAAAATCCATATTGATTAGTAAAGCATCTGTGGAGGAAATGAGTATTTCTGACTGCCTAATTTGTAGGAGAATTTTATATAATTTATTATGTCTCATTTTCATAATAATCTGTGAGGCAGGTATTAGTAGCTACATTTTAAAAACTAAGCAGACTCTGGATAGGAAGGGAGTCTGGGGGAGAGGGGATACATGTATATGTTTGGCTGAGTCCCTTTGCTGTTCAGCTGAAACTATCACAACACTGTTAACTGGCTATCAGTTCAGTTCAGTTCAGTCGCTCTGTTGTGTCCAACTCTTTGCAACCCCGTGAATTGCAGCACATCAGGCCTCCCTGTCCATCACTGCCTATACCCTAATACAAAATAAAAAGTTAAAAACAAACTAAAGAGGCTCCAAAAAGTTCAGAACATTTACCATAGTTTCTCATATTTTCTCTCTTCAAGCCTTGAGCTCTTTCCCTTACCTCAAGCAGCTTTGTGAAGTTGTACAAACTATTAGCAGGAGTTTCAGCTTCGTCTGGGCACCTCTCTCTGCAGGAGTTGGTGTACAAAGGATTTGTGTTCTATCTTCCCCACTGGTCAAAATATCACGGTAACCTTTTGGATCATTAGCGACCAATATTGTCAATCAAGCATCATCAAACCCATAATGTGCTTATGGAGTATAAAGTCCCACATGATTAACATTTCCAAAACAAGTTTTCCTTTAATACCAGTCCAAAAAAGGGAAGATGCTCTCACATTCAATACCTTGAAAAATAATGCATCTGTATTTTCCTCTTTGAGATTTACAATGTTTTTTTTGATTTATTAAAAGCTCTTCTTGTAAATAAAAATTTTAAAATTTTGAAAAAAAAAAAAGATTTGTGGATTTGGTGAGATGTTAAGTAAGCTAATTTCTAATTCTTTTCCAATTCTGAGGTCCTAGAAGAGGTCCACCAGGTCCCTCAGGATTCTAGAATACCACTGGATTGTAGAGAGCCTGCTAAAACGCAGGCCTCCCAACCAAAGCGCTCAGGCTGCCTCCATCCCCACAGAACACAGGAAGCAGAGCAGCAGCGCAGCTGAGAACCAGTCACTGGGTTCCTTTAATCCCTGACTGCTTTGCTGCACTCTGTGAAGGCACAGCAGATGTTCTGGGTTGCATTGCCAGTTGAGCTAATAACTTTTAAAAATCATCAGTTTCTAAATGGAAATTCTCATATTGCTAAATTCATCTTTATTATGTGTCTTACCTATATCAAAATTCTGGTATCTGTGTAATATAAAAAGTACCACTGGACTATGAGTCAGAAGGCCTAGATTCTAAGTTTGGATTTGCCATAAATTAGGAAATGGTGCAATCTCTCTACTTCCATAGCTATCTATAAAATGAGAAAGAGAGAGAGAACATGACTTACTCAGCAAACATTCATTGAGCTTTAATATGGATCAGGTGCTGAGAATAGTCCCCTTAATGATAGAAAACATAGAATGGAGAAGACAGATATGTTGATTGGTGTTAAGTGCTATCTGTATTTTCATTAAATTTTTGTATCATTTCCTCTCCTGACATTCTGTAATGTTTTGCATATATGAGAAAAACATTTCCTAAACTATAATGTTCTACTGTTGTTTTATTTAACCAGAACCATTTCAAACAGATCTTTCTCTGCATTTATTTCTCATTCCCATAGATATTTGAATAAGAATGATAGAGCAGACCATAACTCACTGACAAACACAAAGAAAACTGTTCAACATGGCAGAGTTTTCATTTTAAAACCGTCATTTGAGTAAGTACCAAGTGTATTTAACTTTGTAGAATAACCCAAGTAAGCGTGGTAGCAAATGACACAATTCCCAGATCAAACAAAAGCAAAAAAGAGTTTTTAATCACATCTGTGCTGCTGCTGTTTAGTCAGTAAGGCATGTCTGACTCTTTGCGACCGCATAGACGGTAGCCTGCCAGGCTCCTCTCTTCATGGGACCCTCCAGGCAAAAATATTGGTGTGTGTTGCCATTTCCAACTCCAGGGGATCTTCCCAACCTAGGGATAAAACCTGAGTCTCCTACTTGGCAAGTGGATTCTTTACCACTGAGCCACCTGAGAAGCCCAGTCACATCTATAGGCTCAAGCTAATTTACAAAATGAAAGGATAACTTGCAAAAAGTTAAGTTGACATTTCAAGTCAAATTGGGCCAAACTGAAGGACTATGAGAATGTTTAGAGGACATCTTTCCTAACAGTTCTAAGATTCCTGGCATATGAAGAGACTGAATTCCGGGTGCCTTCGTGGAGCTAAGAGTAGTATCAGAACAAGAAGGAATGTGAAGGAAAAGTCATCTAGTTTAATTCCTAAGATAAAATGTCTGAAGTCTGGAGTGGGTTAGAGACTTGCTCTGTGTGTTTACCCCGTAAAAATCCCAGAATAGTCATGAAGAACACTGCACATGCGCATCTGTGATCAGGTTGAATATAATAATCTATTTTCTGTCCATTAGTGTTGTAAGAGGAAAAACTTTTTTTTTTTTTTTCCTTTTCTGGCTACTTTCTACATATGTCTGTACTTATCTATTGAGTGTTACACATTTTGGTATAAAATTCAGAGAACTCTTTTATAACTCTTCCCAGTATAACATACTGTTTTTTTATCCTTCAGTCCTACTATTAGGTTGAATTGGATTGAATTAGGTTGTGTTAAGATTGAGTTAGGTTGAATTAGATTAATGTAAAAGATTCTCCCTCCCTCTCTCCTTCTCCCTCACTCTCACTCTCACTCTCCTTCCTTCCTTTCCTCTCTCCTTCTGTCTCCTTTCTTTCTGTACAAATGCAATTGTATATATTTCAGAGCTACTTGTTGGCTTCTTACTTTATATTCATTTTGGGCAGTTTACACATTTAACTGCTTTATTTTTGATGAAATATCATAGGAAAAAGCTATTAAGATTTTTCTCTTGCCTTTTGATGGAAAAAAATACCAGAAATGATACAGCAAAGTCTACCTTTTTAAGATAGTTTGCCCTACTGATCAGCCCAAAGTATCCAAATGGCTCAGTAGTTGGTCATATATTTTTCAGATCTAAGGCAGTCAGTGAATACATCTAGGCTGGGGTCAGCTTGAACTTACTTCATAAGCCAGTAGCTACATTTCACAGACAGATGCATATCCAATTACAAAGAATAGCATTCCGTGAAAGGTATTACTTGAATGTACACAAAGATTGTATTGACTAAATGTTTACATAGGTAAAATGCCATACTGCCAACAAAATGATCTGGCTCTGTTTTCAGTTTGTCTGTCTTTGGAATTTCTCTAATCAACTGACTGAAAGATTATTAAAATAGCTGGAGTTTTTCAGCTATGGCTGAAATTTTTATTTAAATTCAGATTTTAAAGTAAATATTAAGTAATGAAAATGTATATAGATTGTCCAAACCAGGTGGGAAATCATAATTAGCCTTTGAATATACATATATGCAACAAAGTGATATATCTTTAAAAATAGCAGATTGTAGTTTTTACATCAGTAACATCTTTGCTGTGTTAAATTTTTCTAATTGAGGAGAGCATAAAGTTAACCCTAGTAACCTTGGTGATATGTGGGTTAGAAAATAAAATCCAAGGCCTACTGAAAGACTTCAAGATTTTACTATAATTCACATTTAAGTTCTGTCACTTGGAGTGTCAGGCAGAATTCCTTCAATTTCAGGATGCTTCATTTTCCTCTTCTGCAGTAAAGATTTCATAATAATTCTCACCCAGCTATTAAATTGTTATTACAAGACCTATGACACCTGACACAACATAGGTCCTCAACAAAAGTTTGAGAAACCCTAGAGAACATGTGTATAAAGGAGTAAGTTCAGTTCAGTCTCTCAGTCATGTCCGACTCTTTGCGACCCCATGAATTGCAGCATGCCAGGCCTCCCNATTGACTAAATGTTTACATAGGTAAAATGCCATACTGCCAACAAAATGATCTGGCTCTGTTTTCAGTTTGTCTGTCTTTGGAATTTCTCTAATCAACTGACTGAAAGATTATTAAAATAGCTGGAGTTTTTCAGCTATGGCTGAAATTTTTATTTAAATTCAGATTTTAAAGTAAATATTAAGTAATGAAAATGTATATAGATTGTCCAAACCAGGTGGGAAATCATAATTAGCCTTTGAATATACATATATGCAACAAAGTGATATATCTTTAAAAATAGCAGATTGTAGTTTTTACATCAGTAACATCTTTGCTGTGTTAAATTTTTCTAATTGAGGAGAGCATAAAGTTAACCCTAGTAACCTTGGTGATATGTGGGTTAGAAAATAAAATCCAAGGCCTACTGAAAGACTTCAAGATTTTACTATAATTCACATTTAAGTTCTGTCACTTGGAGTGTCAGGCAGAATTCCTTCAATTTCAGGATGCTTCATTTTCCTCTTCTGCAGTAAAGATTTCATAATAATTCTCACCCAGCTATTAAATTGTTATTACAAGACCTATGACACCTGACACAACATAGGTCCTCAACAAAAGTTTGAGAAACCCTAGAGAACATGTGTATAAAGGAGTAAGTTCAGTTCAGTCTCTCAGTCATGTCCGACTCTTTGCGACCCCATGAATTGCAGCATGCCAGGCCTCCCTGTCCATCACCAACTCCCGGAGTTTACTCAAACTCATGTCCATCAAGTTGGTGATGCCATCCAACCATCTCATCCTCTGTTGTCCCCTTCTCCTCCTGCCCCCAATCCTTCCCAGCATCAGAGCCTTTTCCAAAGAGTCAGCTCTTTGCACCAGGTGGCCAAAGTATTGGAATTTCAGCTTTAGCATCATTCCTTCCAATGAACACCCAGGACTGATCTCCTTTAGGATGGACTGGTTGGATCCCCTTGCAGTCCAAGAGACTCTCAAGACTCTTCTCCAGCACCGCAGTTCAAAAGCATCAATTCTTCAACTCTCACATCCATACATGACTACTGGAAAAACCATAGCCTTGACTAGATGGAACTTTGTTGGCAAAGTAATGTCTCTGCCTTTTAATATGCTGTCTAGATTGGTCATAACTTTCTTTCCAAGGAGTAACTGAAAGCAGTATGCAAATTGTATGTCTATCCACCTAAATGTTTATCTATTTTCTAAGTATCAAGCCAGACATATACGCTGCTTCTGATCCCCTGCGACTCTTTTGAGTACATTTTCACTTGATTTCATTTCTGAAGCAACAACTGGATATCCCTGAAGAAAAAATTAAGGAATCTGTGCCTGCATGACCACCCACACAGATTCAGGCAACACCTGGTTTCTTTGAACTTTCGCCTGGGACCATGTGCTCAAGTATAGAGTTCAGTGATCTGTAGTTGAGGGTAATACACCTATGTCCATAAGACAGGTAATTCATTCCTTGACTATTACAATCTCAGTATACACACATAGACACACATTTTGTCTTACTTGCTTAACCAAGTGAAAATAGAAGTCAAAGGCTGAGGAGAGATTTGTACTGTATTTGAAAATCAAGGTAGTCTGCTCGAGTTTCATAGACGTTTTGTTGGTGCAAGATCTATGACTTCTGGGTCAGAAACCAAACTGTTACAACTCACAGCACAGCAGGCACCATGAGTTTTTTGCTCACACTGGTCCTCAAGTCCTTGTCCCCAAGTCCTAGGGGAGTGACTCAGTGCAGGTCCAGATGGAGGCTCGGTGCACAATAGGCTTGTGTCACAGCTGGGGGCACCAAACTTTAATAAGAGGACTTCAAGTGAATCTGGTTAACTTTAGTCCCAAAGGGAAACATTGTCTGTCTTTCAAGGCTGTTCACTACACAAACATCCTTGAAAAGATAGTGCAGGGAAACATCTGTTAGTGTCCAGGCTCTCAGGATATTTAGAAATGGAGGCCCCATTGAGAACTGTGTTGTGAGAGGTTACAGGCCTCCTTCATCTCTAACTACTTTAGTGTGCATCTCCTAAGATTGAAGACATTCTCCTTCATGGCCACATTGCCATTATCACTTCTAAGAAAATTACAATTAGTTATCAAGTTAAAAAAAATTGCTTGTTTAATTTCCTCTTTTGCTGGACTCTTTGGCACATGCAAGTATATGTAATGGCGACTAACTCACAAGTATTCTATTTAGAATTCTCTAGAAGCAATCATTTATCAATACATTTAAGATCTCTGCTGTGTCCTATAGCATCATGAAAAAGAATTGAATAGGCAAAACTTGTTTCTGCTAGAAAATAAATAAAATAATGAAACATGGTTGCAAATACAATAATAGCAACATCAATAATTATAATAGCTGGCATTTGATAAAGCTCTTATTATGCATTGGGCACTCTGCCAAGACTTTACATCATTTATTTCACTCATTTTTGTTAGCAATCCCATTAAATTTTCACAAATAAGAAATTAAAGTTTCTCAAGGTCAATGAGTAAACAGCAGAACCAAGACCTGGGTTCAGGTCTAGATAATTCTACAGCCCCCACCCTCAACCATTATGCCATCATACCGCTCACCCTCCATTGGTGTGATTTTGCCAGTGTGCACTTGCTTGTGCTCCATTAGCACAAATCATTTCCACAAAGCTATCCACCCTTGAACACGGGCCTGTATATCTCTTGACTTTGGTAGCTTCCCACACCATCCTAGAAGCATCACCATATTCAAGACTTTAACAAGAGAGAGGCAATGCAGTATCAGAAGGAACTATTTCAGGGTCATCAGAGACTGGAGGCCCAGAGTGAAACTTAACCCATTCAAATCCCCACTTATCACTCACTTTGTGGGAGCTTGGCAGGTCACCTAACTTCTGCATGGTGACTCTTCTGTAAGATGTGGATGATGGTGCCACTTCAGTCCTAGAACAAAGATAAAAACTTGTAATGGATGATTCTTCACTTAGCACCTCCCTGTGGGGAGCCCCCCAACCCCAGCTTCCCTAAAGGAAGAGTAAGAACAGCAAGAACAACCTAGCATCAGGGATGCAGGTTGCTCTATCTCAAGACAGATGAGTATGTATGAGGCCCTAGAGACAGAGCATCTCATTTGCTCCCTTCCAGCAGCACTGATAATACACAAAAACCACAGATGAGAAACAGCTTTGTTTATTGGCTGAACTGCCCTGAATCTGGGTGTCCAGTGTCACAGGTGCCCAGTGCTCAGAAACACTCCTGAGAACATCAACTCAAGCATTTGTCTTTCATGACTTTATTCTTTTTCTGTGTTAAATACGTTTTCATGAACTCCCCAGCATCTGATCCTGTGGAATGGAGGCAGCCACAATTGACTTAGCCTCGAATTACTGCTCACTTCATTTGCCTCCATCTTGGCTCCTAATACCACAGCCTTAAGACGTGGGAGCATGAGGCAGGGAGGAGTGGGCCCTCCCACTGCTATTAGCATATGGGCAGTAGAACTCCAATCTGAACCATCTGACTCCAACCATGTTCTGGGCTTTCCTTGTCTTTGTGGTTGGTCAATTTTATCTACTTAAAAATTACTGACATTTAGAGGAAGGTAAAAATTTACACATTATCTAGCTACTGCTAGATTCCCCCACCCACTCCTAATATTCAGGGATAGCTGCTTCTGAAGACTGTTCCCTTAGGGGTGATTTCAATCTCCTACAACTAAGGATTCTAGGAAGTGACTCCTCAGAGAAGAGTCCCTAATAGAGTTCATTGTTTTCCATCATTGCTAAAAACACGATGATTAATGCCAAACTTGGGGTGACTCATTCCTTTTCTCACCCATGCTGGCCTCTCAACATTCCTGAAAATCAGATGAGGAAATCCGTCCCCAAGAACCACATAGGGAAATGTCATCATAAGTTCCGCAATTTTCTTCCATGAAATTCAACAACGCATGAAATATACCATACCTCCCAACACTAATTTCTCATAGCAAATTCAGTTACATATATGCTTGGCACACATTCAATGACTTGAATTCCAGGTATGGACTTTTAAGAGAAAAGTGAAAGCAGTGCTGTAAATTAGCAAGTGAAAATGTGACCATCTAATACTGTAGTTCTAAACATTTATTAAACCATACTTTCCTTTATTCAAATAAATCGTTATGTGGAAATTCAATAGAAAAAAAAATTGAGGAAGAAATGCTCCTCAGGTGACTGTGTTTCTGATGATGGTTGAGACAAGGATGCTTGCCCTGTCAGCACACTCCCATTCAGTTCAGGTCAGTTCAGTTCAGTCATTCAGTCTTCTCTGACTCTTTGCAACAACACGAATCGCAGCACGCCAGGCCTCCCTGTCCATCACCAATGCCCGGAGTTATTCAAACTCATGTTCATCGAGTTGTGATGCCATCCAACCATCTCATCCTCTGTAATCCCCTTCTCCTCCTGCCTCCAGTCCCTCCTGGTCAGTTCAGTTCAGTCATTCAGTCTTCTCTGACTTTTTGCAACAACACGAATCGCAGCACGCCAGGCCTCCCTGTCCATCACCAATGCCCGGAGTTATTCAAACTCATGTTCATCGAGTTGTGATGCCATCCAACCATCTCATCCTCTGTAATCCCCTTCTCCTCCTGCCTCCAGTCCCTCCCAGCATCAGGGTCTTTTCCAATGAGTCAACTCTTTGCATGAGGTGGCCAAAGTATTGGAGTTTCAGCTTCAGCATCATTCCTTCCAATGAACACCCAGGACTGATCTGCTTAAAATGGACTGGCTGGATCTCCTTGTAGTTCAAGGGACTCAAGAGTCTTCTCCAACACCACAGTTCAAAAGCATCAATTCTTTGCCACTCAGCTTTCTTCACAATCCAACTCTCACATCTGTATATGACCCCTGGAAAAACCATAGCCTTGACTAGACGAAGCTTTGTTGGCAAAGTAATATCACTGCTTTTCAATATGCTATCTAGGTTGGTCATAGCTTTCCTTACAAGGAGTAAGTGTCTTTTAATTTCATGGCTGCAATCACCATCTGCAGTGATTTTGGAGCCCAAAAAAATAAAGTCTGACACTGTTTCCACTGTTTCCCCATCTATTTCCCATGAAGTGATGGGACCGGATGCCATGATCTTCGTTTTCTGAATGTTGAGCTTTAAGCCAACTTTTTCGCTCTCCTCCTTCACTTTCATCAAGAGGCTTTTTAGCTCCTCCTCACTTTCTGCCATAAGGGTGGTGTCATCAGCATATCTGAGGTTATTGATATTTCTCCCGGCAATCTTGATTCCAGCTTGTGTTTCTTCCAGTCCAGCGTTTCTCATGATGTACTCTGCATATAAGTTAAATAAGCAGGGAGACAATATACAGCCTTGACGTACTCCTTTTCCTATTTGGAACCAGTCTGTTGTTCCATGTCCAGTTCTAACTGTTGCTTCCTGACCTGCATACAGATTTCTCAAGAGGCAGGTTAGGTGGTCTGGTATTCCCATCTCTTTCAGAATTTTCCACAGTTTATTGTGATCCACACAGTCAAAGGCTTTGGCATAGTCAATAAAGCAGAAATAGATGTTTTTCTGGAACTCTCTTGCTTTTTCCATGATCCAGCGGATGTTGGCAATTTGATCTCTGGTTCCTCTGCCTGTTCTAAAACCAGCTTGAACATCAGGGAGTTCACGGTTCACATATTGCTGAAGCCTGGCTTGGAGAATTTTGAGCATTACTTTACTAGCGTGTGAGATGAGTGCAATTGTGCGGTAGTTTGAGCATTCTTTGGCATTGCCTTTCTTTGGAATTGGAATGAAAACTGACCTTTTCCAGTCCTGTGGCCACTGCTGAGTTTTCCAAATTTGCTGGCATATTGAGTGCAGCACTTTCACAGCATCATCTTCCAGGATTTGAAACAGCTCAACGGGAATTCCATCACCTCCACTAGCTTTGTTCTTAGTGATGCTTTCTAAGGCCCACTTGACTTCACATTCCAAGATGTCTGGCTCTAGATTAGTGATCACATCCTCATGATTATCTGGGTCGTGAAGATCTTTTCTGTACAGTTCTTCTGTGTATTCTTGCCACCTCTTCTTAATATCTTCTGCTTCTGTTAGGTCCATACCATTTCTATCCTTTATCGAGCCCATCTTTGCATGAAATGTTCCCTTGGTATCTCCAATTCTCTTGAAGAGATCTCTAGTCTTTCCCATTCTGTTGTTTTCCTCTATCTCTTTGCATTGATTGCTGAAGAAGGCTTTCTTATCTCTTCTTGCTATTCTTTGGAACTCTGCATTCAGATGCTTATATCTTTTCTTTTCTCCTTTGCTTTTCGCCTCTCTTCTTTTCAGTGCTATTTGTAAGGCTTCTCCAGACAGCCATTTTGCTTTTTTGCATTTCTTTTCCATGGGGATGGTCTTGATCCCTGTCTCCTGTACAATGTCACGAACCTCATTCCATAGTTCATCAGGAACTCTGTCTATCAGATCTAGGCCCTTAAATCTATTTCTCACTTCCACTGTATAATCATAAGGGATTTGATTTAGGTCATACCTGAATGGTCTAGCGGTTTTCCCTACTTTCTTCAATTTAAGTCTGAATTTGGAAATAAGGAGTTCATGATCTGAGCCACAGTCAGCTCCTGGTCTTGTTTTTGTTGACTGTATAGAGCTTCTCCATCTTTGGCTGCAAAGAATATAATCAATCTGATTTCGGTGTTGACCATCTGGTGATGTCCATGTGTAGAGTCTTCTCTTGTGTTGCTGGAAGAGGGTGTTTGCTATGACCAGTGCATTTTCTTGGCAAAACTCTATTAGTCTTTGCCCTGCTTCATTCCGCATTCCAAGGCCAAATTTGCCTGTTACTCCAGGTGTTTCTTGACTTCCTACTTTAGCATTCCAGTCCCCTATAATGAAAAGGACATCTTTTTTGGGTGTTAGTTCTACAAGGTCTTGTAGGTCTTCATAAAACCGTTCAACTTCAGCTTCTTCAGCATTACTGGTTGGGGCATAGACTTGGATAACTGTGATATTGAATGGTTTGCCTTGGAAACGAACAGAGATCATTCTGTCGTTTTTGAGATTGCATCCAAGTACTGCATTTCGGACTCTTTTGTTGACCATGATGGCTACTCCATTTCTTCTGAGGGATTCCTGCCCGCAGTAGTAGATATAATGGTCATCTGAGTTAAATTCACCCATTCCAGTCCATTTTAGTTCGCTGATTCCTAGAATGTCGACGTTCACCCTTGCCATCTCTTGTTTGACCACTTCCAATTTGCCTTGATTCATGGACCTGACATTCCAGGTTCCTATGCAATATTGTTCTTTACAGCATCGGATCTTGCTTCTATCACCAGTCACATGCACAGCTGGGTATTGTTTTTGCTTTGGCTCCATCCCTTCACTCTTTCTGGAGTTATTTCTCCACTGATCTCCAGTAGCTTATTGGGCACCTACCAACCCAGGAAGTTCCCCTTTCAGCATCCTATCATTTTGCCTTTTCATACTGTTCATGGGGTTCTCAAGGCAAGAGTACTGAAGAAGTTTGCCATTCCCTTCTCCAGTGGACCACATTCTGTCAGACCTCTCCACCATGATCCACCTGTCTTGGGTGGCCCCACAGGGGCTTAGTTTCATTGAGTTCGACAAGGCTCTGGTCCGTGTGATCAGATTGTCTAGTTTTCTGTGTCTGCCTTCTGATGCCCTCTCACAACACCTACCATCTTACTTGGGTTTTTCTTACATTGGACGTGGGGTATCTCTTCACGGCTGCTCCAGCAAAGCACAGCTGCTGCTCCTTACCTTGGACGAGGAGTATCTCCACACGGCCACCCCTCCTGACCTTGAACGTGGAATAGCTCCTCTTGGCCCTCCTGCGCCTGCACAGCCACTGCTCCTTCAACGTGGGGTTGCTCCTCTCTGCCGCCTCCCCTGACCTCGGGCATGCGGTAGCTTGTCCATTAGTGAGTTCTAAAGAATTCTATGGAGAACAGTTTAGAAATTCTTGATCTAATCAGCCCTCTGTTCATTTATAATTCACTGAATAGTTGTTGAACATCTCCTACATTACTGATACTCCACTAAGTGCTTGTGTGTGTGTTAGCCGCTCAGTTGTGTCCAACTCTTTGAGACCCATTGACTGTAGCCTGCCAGTTTCCTCCATCCATAGAATTCTCCAGTCAAGAACACGGGAGTGGGTTGCCATTTCCACTAAGTGCTTAGAATACAGAAAGAAAAAAAAAAAAAGAAAACTGTGGTCCCAACCTTCACAGGCCTTACCTTCTAGAGAGAATTTATTGCATAATTTAATGTGCTCAATATTTTGATTGACTTGTTGGAAAAGACCCTGATGGTGGGAAAAATTGAAGGCTAAAGGAGAAGGGGGCGGCAGAGGATGAGATGGTTTGACAACATCACCAACTCAGTGGGCATAAATTTGAGTGAACTCTGGGAGATAGTGAAGAGCACGGAAGCCTGGCATGCCACAGTCCCTGAGATCACAAAGAAGCAGACATGACTTGGCAACTGAACAAAAACAAGAAAGATATTTTGATTAATATTTGCTTGGCATTTGGAACTGCAGAAAAGCACAGTCTAGGAACTGTAAGGAAGAACTTTCTGTGAAAGTTCATCTGGATGGTTAACTTGTTGGAATAAAACCACATTGGAAACATAAACAGGACCTATAATTTAACTGATTGGTGTATAGTTTAGAATCTTGGTTTTGGAGGTCAGACTGACTGGGCTTTATTCCCAGGCCGCTGTTTACCAAGTTGGTCAATTTGGGCTAGCGTCCCTTAATCTCAGTACTCGGCCATAAAATGATGATCATACTTGACTCAGGGTGCTCCAAATTATGTCTGCAGAATGCTGGATCTCATGCCCAGAGCATGGTGAAGTGAAGTGAAGTTGCTTTTTGGAGGTCAGACTGACTGGGCTTTATTCCCAGGCCGCTGTTTACCAAGTTGGTCAATTTGGGCTAGAGTCCCTTAATCTCAGTACTCGGCCATAAAATGATGATCATACTTGACTCAGGGTGCTCCAAATTATGTCTGCAGAATGCTGGATCTCGTGCCCAGAGCATGGTGAAGTGAAGTGAAGTCGCTCAGTCGTGTCTGAATCTTTGCAACGTCATGGACTGTAGCCTACTAGGCTCTTCTGTCCATGGGATTTTCCAGGCAATAGTCCTGGAGTGGATTGCCATTTCCTTCTCCAGGGGATCTTCCCAACCCAGGGATCGAACCCGGGTCTCCTGCATTGTAGACAGACGCTTTACCATCTGAGCCACCAGGGAAGTCCATAGCTACTGAAAAATATGTCTTCTACCCTTCTCTTGCCTCAAGCATTTGATGTTGATGAGAGAAAAGCTAGTTTCTATGCATAGTGCCACTAAAGAGGAGACTGTGGTTTGTAAAAAATATTTTAAGGTATTACTGTTTCAAAATTTGCCACTTTATGCCCTTTTGCATTGAAGAGTAAATGCTTCAAAGAGTACAGGCTTCTGGAATTGCTACTGACACTGCAGAAAAGCTTTTTAGCATTTAGATTCTTTTACCTATCCTCTAAGCTTGGTTATGTGAGAAGATGCCTGATGTCATGAGTCATTTCTGCAATGTTTTCTTCTATAATTTAAGTGGCACATAAATTCAGGAGCAAAAGTGATCCACAATGAAATGAGATACTAATTGACACACACAGACACAAACACATGCATGCCACTGTTGCTTAATATGAACACATGTGCATCTTCCATTACAGTGCAGTTTAAATTCTTTATATATTTTAATCATGTCTGAAAGAGATAAAATGGTTGAATTACTATCAGCTTCTCTTTTTAAAGAACCTATTTAGAAATAGGTAACAGGTGGAAGTCTTGGGCTGTGTTTCAGACTGAAACAGTTGTTGTTTTCTTTTCAGTTATTCTAAATTTATTTCCATGACTGGAAATAAAACTCTGTGAAAGAGACTTCCCCTTATCTCTGCATATGCAGAAGATGAGTGATATTTCCATGTTGCTACTTTTCATGTTTCTTATGATTGACTGATGAGGATTTCATTTGCTGTTTTTTTTTTTTCTTCAGTTCCCATCCATTTGAAATAGATATTGAAAGATGCCCCTAGGTATATCATAATTGTTTCCTGTAAACCTTTTTTTTTGCCTTCAGGTTTCTATGCATGACTTTATTAAATAAATGTTTGTAAAAGTAACCTTACCATTCTGATTTTCCACTGCAGCTTTGCTAGATAGATTCTTCATCATTTATTATCATCTACCGAACATGCCTCAAGCCTTTATTTGAATCTGATGATGCTTGCTCAGGGGAGAAATAAATGAACCTACTACTAACAGAAGCTTTAAAAGGATTTTGCTTTCCTTGATACATGATTTCTTCTTTCTGTTTTTCAAGAGGAAGAAACAACCTGTTCTTGAGGGATTTACCAGCTAGATTTTAATTTGCACCTCTTCCCATAGTGCCTGAAATTCACACATCCTCACCCAAGTGTTCTTAGCTATATTTTTAAAGCTTGGCTTAAAATATTCTCTACTTGCATTTTCTCTTCTGCATCTGCTGTCTGACCTAAATGACACAGAACACTATCTTAAATGGCTGTACTCTCGGGTTCATTTCACAATGGAGTACATTTAGCATCCAGTCCAATGACATTTCAAAACTTCTTTTCATATTGATCTTCCATTTGGGATAATGCAGAAACAGTACAGCTGGGTTCATTTTAGCCTGTTCCAGGAATTGTGTCTCCTAAGCATAAGTGGGCAACAAAATACCTGTTTATAGTAAATGCATGTTTTGTGAATAGTTCATAAACACTGTCAAAAATAGAGAGAAAAACAGTCTGATGAAAAATCTTTTTATCCCAGAGAATTCTCTTCACTTCTTTATAATTCCCACTGGGGATTGTTCTGAGAACTAAATTCATTTACTTCTTGATTGTCAGACACTTTCACACAGCAAAATTGTGAGCCAGACTGTTTTAGGTTTCAAGGGTTCATAAGTAAGTACCTGCACTCAAAGAAGCAGTTTGTTACGTCTTTCTCATGCAGCACACTCCATTAAGTCTTATTGTTGATGCTGTGTTTGTTGAAAACATAGATAAAAGTCAATCAGGACATCCTTATAAAAATCTATGTAGACATTCTATTTGTTTGGCAAATCATTCTACAATGAGCCTGTGTAGCCTCTTACAAACCTTGAAGGTAAGATGTTTTGCTATCATGTGATGACATTTTAAATATTCTCATGCATATTTTAATGTTTTCTCTTTTATCCTTATACTAATCTGTTCCCTTTTATCCCCATATAAATATCGAGATAAAAGCTATGACTCTCTTTAGGACTTTATACTAATATGCTATGGTAATGAAAGGACACCAGTGGGAAGGAGTATATATCAACATAATTAGGCCCATTCCTTCATGTTGCATTAAGTTATGTCAGATTATGTTAGGTACATACTGTGTACTAGACACTATATGAGATATGGAGAGACTAGGCTGCAGTCAATGGGGTCACGAAGAGTTGGACATGACTGAAGGACTTCACTATCACTTTTCACTTTCATGGATTGGAGAAGGAAATGGCAACCCACTCCAGTGTTCTTGCCTGGAGAATCCCAGGGATGGGGGCACCTGGTGGGCTCCTGACTATGGGGTCACACAGAGTTGGATACAACTGAAACAACTTAGCAGTAGGGGTGCACAAGAAGATTTTTTTCTTCAGGATTTTCTCAGGAAAAGGAGACCAACAAGTGAGTCAGCAGTGACCAAATGAAGTGAAGGATGTTTTGTCAGAGCTGTGAATTTTTGCTCCAGGAGCACTGCAGGAGTAACTAACTCAGCCTGGCAGTAGCATCTCAGTGGAAGGACAGCTAACACTGATCATTGGGAGACAAATACAACTTTTAGGGACCAGCTTTAGATGATGTAAACTAGAATGTAGATGCGGTGAAAGAAATTGGAAATATATGGGAGTTAGAGTTGTGATAGATGAGACTGTAGAAAGAAACAAGAGCCATTCATGGAAGGACACTAGTTTGTTTTAAAAACTTTGTGTGTTAGTCTGAAAGCTCTAAGGAGGCACAAAGAACAGTTTCTTCCCCCTTCTCTCTATTCCTCTTTCCCTTTCTTCCTCAATCTAGTCTAATCTGGTCTATTGTATTCTCTCCTCTTTCTTTCTTTCTCTTATATTATAAAAACCACACATCATTAGAAGGTACAATCTGAAAAACTTTTTCAAGAATCTACATGCTCATAAGACCATTCAATACAGTCACAATAATGGACATATTCATCACCCCCAAAATTTCCTGCTGAAAGTTTGTAATCTATTTCCTCACTATAGATTAGTTTGCATTTTCTAAAAGTTTATATGAAAGAAATGACACAGTTATGTATGTTTTAAGTCTAGATTTTCATTCAGAATAATATTTTGATATTCATCTATATTGTGTAATATGCTATTATATGAATATGCCACAATTTGTTTATCTGTTTACCTACTGATACCAATTTGTGTTGTCTTGCTTTGTTGCCATTATAAATGAAGTTATAACAGCTGTCTTAATGTTCTTGCCTAAGATTTCAATCATCTGCATAATACAGTTTTTCATTTATTAATTTTTCTTTTCAGTTCAGTCACTCAGTCATGTCCAACTCTTTGGGACCGCAGCATGCCAGGCCTCCCTGTCCATAACCAATTCCCAGAGTTTACTCACACTCATGTCCATCAAGTTGGTGATGCCATCCAACCATCTCATCCTCTGTTGTCCCTTTTTCCTCCTGCCTTCAATCTTTCCCAGCATTAGGATCTTTTCAAATGAGTCAGCTCTTCGCATCAGGTGGCCAAAGTATTGGAATTTCAGCTTCAACATCAGTCCTTCCAATGAACACCCAGGACTGATCTCCTTTATGATGGACTGGTTGGATCTCCTTGCAGTCCAAGGGACTCTCAAGAGTCTTCTCCAACACCACAGTTCAAAAGCATCAATTCTTCAGCACTCAGCTTTCTTTATAGTCCAACTCTCACATCCATACATGACCACAGGAAAAACCATAGCCTAGATTAGACAGACCTTTGTTGGCAAAGTAATGTCTCTGCTTTTTAATATGCTATCTAGGTTGGTCATAACTTTCCTTCCAAGGAGTAACC
>SJYX01021875.1:150511-179408 GCA_006410675.1 Oreotragus oreotragus
TTTTTTTTTTTTTCTTTTTGCCCACTAATGAGACAAAGGGCTTCCCTAGTGATTCAGATGGTAAAGAATATGCCTGCAGTGCAGGAGACCCAGGTTTGATCCTTGGGTTGAGAAGATCCCCTGAAAAAGGGAATGGCTACCCATTCCAGTATTCTTGCCTGGAGAATTCCAATAGTCAGAGAAGCCTGGCAGGCTACAGTATATGGGGTCGCAAAGAGTTAGACATAACTGAGACTATCACTTCAACGAGGCAAAAATTTTTCTTTCCTACTTTTTTTGGGTAAGATTTTGTAGGATTTTTCTACCTAATTCTACTTTACCTGATACTCTGAGAATTATGAGGTGTTCTATTCTGGGCCCATGGGAACAGTACTATTCCCAGATCTATTTGTGCTGCCAAAAATAAATAAATAAATAAATCCTCTTATCTTTTCAAGCAACTCTTTCCTTAGCCTGAGATACTGTCCTTCTATGTGTGTGCTAATCGGAACATTGATGAGTACTCAAGGGGTTTCCTCTAAAGATATCCAGAGTCTTCTTTTCATCTGTCTTTTCTTTAGTACTCTATTCTGTAAACTTCAGTCACACTGACCTCCCTGAACTCTCAACTCCATCTACTCCATTCTGTAAGATCTCCAGGGTTTGCTTGGGTTTCCCCATCTTGGGCCACAGCCAGGAAACACTTCCCAGACAATAGAATTGAGCAATCATAGGGATTAGTCCTTTTGTTTCCCTATCATGGGCATAACTATTTTGTGCGATATGATGTCCAATGTGTTAAAATATGTTTTACATATTCTATTGAGTGTTTTCACTTTTTCAAGCAGAAGAGTTAATTAGTTAACTTCCTTCTATCTTGGCTGGATACATAGGTTTTTTAAGAATGGAAGTGAATCATTTTTTAATTTGAATGCTGACTATAGCTCAATGTGTGAGCGTGCTAGGTCACTTCAGTTGTGTCTGACTCTGCTTCCCTATGAACTGTAGCCTGCCAGACTCTTCTGTCCATGGGATTCTCCAGGTAAGAATATTGGAGTGGGTTGCCATGCATTCCTCCAGGGGATCTTCCCGACCTAGGGACTGAATCCATGTCTCTGGCATCTCCTGCACTGCAGGCAGATTCTTTACTGTTGATCCACTGCGGAAGCCATAGCTCAATGTAGATTACAGATTTTAGAGGACACAGGTTAAAAAAAAAACAAAAAACTTTCATAATAATCCAGAAAAACTAAGTGGACCTGATGGCAGAGTGTGGCAGTTGGAACATTAGACAATTAAGAATTTTATAGTCATTTTAAAATAGTTTACGATGACCAAATGGCATGACTGAAAACAAATTATGATATAGCATTAAAATTTTTAAAGCAGGGTACTAAATCATTTATATATTTACTAAGAGGAAAAAAGAAGCCTTCCATAGATGTCTATATTTAGGAAAGAATAGGATTAGCAGTAAAACATGGCATTTTATCTATTATATAGTAAAATCATAAGCAATTATATTTCTTATTGTTTTCCTATATTTTCCAATTTTATTTGATAGCATTATTTTTATTATAAGAAAACAAACTTTTTAAAAAGTTATTTTTAATTGGAGGATAATTGCTTTACAATATTGTTGGTTTCTGCCATACATCAACATGAATCAGCCGTAAGTATTCATATGTCCCCTCCCTCCTACCTCCCACCCCATCCCATCCCTCTTGGTTGTCACAGAGCACCTGATTTGAGCTCCTTGTGTCATACAGCAAATTTTCACTGGCTATATATGGAAATGGCAATCCACTCCAGTATTCTTGCCTGGAGAATCCCATGGATGGAGAAGCCTACTAGGTTACAGTCCACGGGGTCGCAAAGAGTCAGACACGACTGAGCGACTTCACCTTCACCTTATATATTTTACATATAGTAATGCATATGTTTCAATGCTACTTTTCCAATTTGTCTCACCCTCAACTTCCCCCACTATGTCCACAAATCTGTTCTCTATATCTGTCTCTCCATTGCTGCCCTGTGACTAGGTTCATCAGCACCATCTTTCTAGATTCCATATATACACATTAATACATAATATTTGTTTCTCTCTTTTTTACTTACTTCACTGTGTTCAACAGGCTCTAGTTTCATCTACCTCATTAGGACTTATTGAAATGTGCTCATTTTTAAACATGTTCACTTTTATGATTGAGTAATATTCCATCATGTATATACCATGACTTCTTTATCCACTCATCTGTCCATGGGCATCTAGGTTGCTTTTATGTCCTAGTTATTGTAATAGTGCTGCAGTGAACACTGGGGTACATGAATCTTTTCATTTATGGTTTTCTCAGGGTATATGCCCAGTAGTGGGACTGTGAGGTCAGATGGGAGTTCTAGTCCTAGTTTTTTAATGAATCTCCATACTGTTCTCTGTAGTGGCTATATCAATGTATATCCCCACCAACAGTGAAGAGGGTTCCCTTTTCCCACATCCTCTCCAGCATTTATTATTTGTAGATTTTTTTTCTGATGGCCATTCTGACCAGCGTGAGGTGATTCCTTATTGTAGTTTTAATTTGCATTTCTCTAATAATAAAAACAAATTTTTAAAGATTTTTAGAACTTAGAATAAATAGTATTAGATACTGATTGATAGTAGGGAATAAGTATGGATCAGGGACTAGGTTAACTCTTTCATTCTTAATTTGGGACTGGGATGGACAACTAGTTTAAAATGCACTGGAGGGTAAAGCAGCTCTATGGGAGAAAATATTATGTTTATATCTGAACCTTTTGAATTTGAAGTGCTTGAGGACTATCTGGTAGAAATGTCTAGCAGGGTGTTTTCAAGTTTCTGGAACTCAGAAATAAACCTTTGGACAAAAATATCTATTTGGGAGTCATCAACAGCATTTGAAGTTACAGATTTATATGAAGTAACCTAAATGTCATAATTATTATGATTTCATCATGATATTTTAAATTTAACTCCCTAAATGGACAGAGTGCTCTATTAAAATAATTTAGCAAATGCTATGCCTATTTGCCACATAATAAATGACAGAATAATTATATATGTATGTTTTTAATTATATATATATAATTATTATATAAAATAAATATATAATTGCTTTCAGCATCACAGTACAATGGGTGAATTTGGTCATTCCCCTAATTTCACTTTTCAAGTATTAAAAAGATTCCAAGCTTAGAAACTGAGGAAATATTATAGGATGATAGTGTCTGATTAAGGACTTATGTATATCAAACCTTTGGATGCCAACTGTATCCTAAGCTTTTTGAAATCAGTCAGTCAATGGGTCTGAATCTGTCTAGCATAAGGGTAGGTACATAGTAGAAACTCAATAAATAGCTGTTAAATGTGTGACAAAGACTGTATTGCAACTGAGCAAGACTAGGCTTCCCTGGTGTGCAGTGGTAAAGAATCTTCCAGCAATGCAAGACATGCAGGGTCCATCCCTGGGCCAGAAAAACCCCTTGGAGGGAGGGCATGGCAACCCACTTCAGTATTCTTGCCTGGAAAATCCCATGGACTGAGGAGCCTGGAGGGCTTCAGGCCATGTGGTCACAAAGAGTCAGACAGGACTGAAGAGACTGGGCATGCCCGCACTCATGGAAATTAAATATGCACAGAAAATAATGTCTACCAGGCCACTGTTTCTTGATCACTTTTTCTCTTTCCTTCCTCCTTACATGCATTCTCTTTAACCATTTCATGTAAAGACTGAAAAATTGAAACATGTTGTTTCCAGCACTTTATTTTGTGTGTTTTCAAATATATGGTGAAGGTCAAAGAATTTTACTGTTACCACACATGTGTCCACCATTAAATTGGTTTTTACTATCTTATCATTGTTTTATTACATTTGTTTATCATGTACCTAGCCACTTATCTACCACTGTGTTAATCCTTAGTTCATCTCATTTCATGATACGCTTAAAATAAATTGAAGATATTGTTGTAGCCACACATTCCAGGAAACAAACTCACTCAGAAGGACAGTGCAGATAGTGGAGTGCAGTTTATTACACCGGCGGGCCCAAGGCAGAGTCTCCTCTTAGCCAAGGACCCTGACCAGCATTTGTGAAACTCTTTTATGCCCCAGGTGTACGTGTCTGAACCCACCACCCCAAATTCCTTGAGACTTACATAAACCAAGGAAAATACAATCCCAATAATCCCATGATTCACGTGCTATGTGCTCATGTGCTCAAACAGTCAAACAATTAGCCAATAATCAATAAACCCGAGGTTACACTCCAATAGATATAGAAAAATTTATGGCCTGTCTGGAGTTAGGGGTGATTAGCGTATGTTTTCTCTTAGGCGATGAGTAACCTGTATACGATCTTCAAGGTTCCCCTGTCTGGAGAGGGTCTTATCCTTCTGTTGTTGTTTTCATAGGCACTAAACACAGAGTTCAAAGTCCATCGGAAAGGTGGCTGAGCATGATCAGCATGAACAGGCCTAAGATGGAGTCTAGGCCCTATGAATTCCTTCTTCAATATCAGTTCACCTTCTATTAAACAGTCCAGCAGAAGTATCTTTTAACTAGAATTGTAACCATGTCATAGTCTTTTTAAGATCAAATCTACATACAGTGAAAACCACGTGAGTGTACACTTGCTGCTTTTGTACAAGTATACAGCTCTATAACCCAAACTTCTATCAAAAAGTAGAACAGTGCCATCAGTCCAGAAAGTTATTCCAGGCTCCTTGCCAGTCAAGCCCCTCTGTCGGTTTCTGAGGCAAGTGCTGTTCTGATTTGTTTCTACTACAGATTAGTTTTATCTGTTCTAAACCTTTCTATAAACAGGAATGCACATATTCTTTTATATAAGGATTCTTTCATTGAGCACATTCTGAGATTTATGTTAAATTATCAGTGTTTCATTCTTTCTTATTGCTGAATAGAATTTCCTGGTATGTATGAATAGTTTGTTGATCCATTCTCCTATGGAAGGTGATGTGGCTGTTTTCAGTGCCAAGCTGTTATGATTAAACTGCTCTGAATATTCCTGTGCACGTTTTTTGGTGGGCATATATTTTAATGTCTCTTTGGTAAATACCTGGAAGTGAGATTGCTGGATCATAAAGCATATGTATGTTTATTTTTCTTTTAAATAGAACTCCAGAACTCCCTCCTCTGAAGTAGTTATTTTACATTTTAAGTGTAAATATAACTACAATTAAAAATTAAAGTAGTTATTTAACCACTTTGCATTCCCACTGGAAATACAGGGGAGTTCAGCTAGTCTGTGCTCTTCTTTACCCTGTCAGACTTTTCCATCTTAGTGGAAGCTGTAGTTGTCTCCTGTGATATTCATTTGTGTTTCCCTGATGATTAAAAAGTCCAGCACCTATTTAGATGCTTATTGCCTATTTGTATAATTTTCTGTGGCGTGTCTGTTCCAATATGTTACCCATTTCTTAGGGAGCTATTTATATTGCTTATTGAGCTGTGGGAGTTTGAAACTAGATAACAGATATTTGAAAGAACACGTTTTATGTGTTGTATTTCTCCCTGAAACTAGTGTAGGATGTTGGGCATGAGTGCTCAAAATATGTGCTACTTACCTGTGTTGCACTGAAAAGGAAAAAAAGAAGGATGAGTCTTTCTCTTTCCCTTTACTGAGAACAAAGAAGATAAAGAAAACAGTGAGCCCACCTGAACATTCCTAGTTTTTGTTTTTTCTTTTACTTTAACTACTCCTAACTCTGCATGTCTATAACTAAGCTTGCTTTTCTGTCCCCTAACTCTGCAAGAGCTACAATTCACATTTTTTCCTTTGATGCTATGCTAAATACACCCCCTGTCTGGAGTTTACCCTTACAACACCCTTCCCCTTGTAGTTATATATCAGAAAAAAGCCAAAGAGCCACCGAACTGCAAGACTCAATTACTGGGTTACTGACCGGGTTTATGACTGTCTTTGAAACAATGCAAGAGGAAGAAATCAAGATCATATCACCTTTGTTCCTCATCACTGACTGCTGACTCCTTGCCTTACATAAACCCCTAGACTCCACATGGAGCTGGGGGACACTTATTGAGGCATGAGTCTACTGTGTTCCCTTCTCCACCTACTGAGAATTAAAGCCACCTTTCTATTTCCTCCAAACTATGTTTCATTCAGCTTCAGTGGGCAGAGAAGGCCAAGGTTTTGGCCAGTAACACTTGTATTTTGAAATTGATACTCCTAAAAAGATAGGCATAACCCAGCCCTTGAAACTTTGAAAAATGCTTCATATCAGTATTGTACCATTTGCCATACTCTTCTCTCCACAAAACAAAGAATTTGATTGGCTTGCTCTCCCATAGTTTGACATAATTTTTTCTGTTTTTCTTTTTATTTTTACTTATCACTTTAGTTGAAGAGAACAGAAGGTAGAGAGAAGCAGCTTTTTATGTCCTGAAGTAGACTGTGCCTGGGGTCATAATTTTAATGCTATTAAAACCACAATCACAGAAAACTAACCAAACTGATCAGTTAACGATTGTGATTGCTCTGATCTTTCCTGAGTCACTTGCCGTTTTCCAAACTCAGCAACCCCAGTTTGCGAGCTTGTTTTCGAGCTCCTTTTTAAGGTGGTTGGGGCGGTTCATGGTATATATTTGCAGTATTTGACTCAGCTTGATCCGCCTTGAGTCATTGTACTGCGGCCATTTACTACTGCCATTCAGCCCAGTCCACGCCTTTGGAGTGTTAATATTTGCCTAATTCAGAGTTTTCCTTCCGGCTGAGGATCTTTTAGTTTGCAGATGAGGAGGTTTAAAAGTATGAGGAACGGGGCGAGTAGGTAGGAAGGAGTGGAGACTGGCAGCGGAAGGGAGCTTGACTTAGCTTTAATGGATTAGGGGCGGATTGGTGTCTAGCATTACTGCGCATTATTACTCTCTTTGCTCCTCCGTGCGCCTGGAACAACCTTTCTCTCTGGGCTAACAGACATTTTCAGCTGTCTTCTAAATAGCCCCTTACTCTTTCTTTACCTTGTTTTAAAAGGTTTCCCTGTTCAGAGGAAACTGGGAGGAGCCGATTTCCTCTGCTTCCTTTTCCTATGCCTTTTTCACACTCAGACCCAGAACACTTAATGCTCTGCAGCCTGTCATTAGAAATGTATGCAAGGTACATTGCTGACTCTGGGCATGTCTGCTGTTTGTATCTGTAATGTGTATGTCCATTTCAGTGTTGTCTGTTTTAGTGTGCAGGTGATAGACTAGAGAACAAGACTTCTGTCTCCGTAGCATCCTGGGTATGTGAGCATTCAATAAGTACTTTCATGATAATGAGTTTTGTTTTGAACTTAATTTAAAACATGCTTGCTTCTTTTTTTAAAAAAATTCATTAATCATTATACATTACTTTAAAGAGCCATGGGATGGGGAATAGGGTAAAGGGTGATTTTGACATAATTCCTTTCAAAATCTGTACTTGTTTTTGAAGTCTAACTTTTCTTCTTTTTCAACTTCTAAACAGAGCAGTCTGAATGCCAGAATGGATAACCGTTTTGCTACAGCGTTTGTAATTGCTTGTGTACTTAGCCTCATTTCTACCATCTACATGGCAGCCTCAATTGGCACAGACTTCTGGTATGAGTATCGGAGTCCAGTTCAAGAAAATTCCAGCGATTTGAACAAAAGCATCTGGAATGACTTTGCTAGTGATGAGGCAGATGAAAAGACTTACAGTGATGCACTTTTCCGATATAATGGCACAGTGGGATTGTGGAGACGGTGTATCACTATACCCCAAAACACGTACTGGTATAGCCCACCAGAAAGGACAGGTATTTCTCTTATTTTAACTTTTGGCTCCTTTGTGTGTGTGTGTTTGCGTGTGTGTTTGTGCACTCGCGTGCGTGCACTCGCGCACACTCCATCTTAGGCGACTCTTTGTGACCCCGTGGACTGTAGCCTGCCATGCTCCTCTCTCCATAGTATTTTTTTTTTTTTTAATTTTTATTTATTTGATTGCGCCAGGTCTTAGTTGCAGCATGTGGGATCTAGTTCCCTGACCAGGGATTGAACCCCAGGCCCCTGCACTGGGAACGTGGAGCCTTAGCCACTGGACCACTAGGGAAGTCCCTCTCCATAGTATTTTCTGGGCAGGAATACTGGGGTGGGTTCCCATTTCCTACTCCAGGGCATCTTCGCCACCCAGGAATTGAGCTCACATCTCCTGCGTCTTCTGCAATGGCTACTCAGTAATAGAGAAAGTGATACGATGATGGCCAGTTTTGTACAAGAATGTCTGTGGGTTCTTTCTCTTCCCAAAGAAATAAATCTTATGTTTTTCTTTTTCCCTATCACCTTCTCTCCTCAGTTTCCATTAATTAATTATCATTGTACTCATTAATACTGGTTGGATGAGTAACTCCTTATCTTGGAGAAAACCATTTTAAATCTTTGTACTTATTTAGCCACACATTGAAATAGTTGTATTAATCTCACACATGTCATGAGAAAATAATTAGAAAAGTACTTTGGAAGGTTTTAAATACTTGGTTAAAATTAATAGTGTCCAAAATCAAGTCAACACATATGAATTAATAGTCATTTATATGAAGTTGTGTTTTAGTAAATATTATCATTTGCCCTCTAAATCTTGAGGATATAATTTGGCCAACTCTGTGTTTAAATCTGCTTGTTTAAGACCTTTTTACAACCCTTGATGGAGTTTTTAGATTAAAAATATGCATTACGAGAATTAAAAAAAAAATTAAGAAACTACCTCTCAGGTTTATTTTGTAAGCATTCCTAACATTGAAAATGTTTAATTTCCAGTTGTTAAGATGGAAGCTTTAGAGTTCTTTGCAAAGAACAGCTTTATAAATTTTTTTCTATTTATAACTAGTTCTTGGTCTCCTGGTGGGGAGCACTGTATTCAAATCACAGCACAACAGGCTCAAAATACTGTACATCAGATGGATGGATGGATGAGAGTGTGATTTTATACAGAAAAGAAAGTGATCGGAAAGAAGTGAAAGTTGGTTGAATTTTATTTAAAATGTTCAGTTCTATTTAAGAGAACATAGGAACAGTTGATACTTGAATCTTAGCAATCATTTATTATTCAGTCAACAACTATTTATTGCACACCTTCATGTTCAGGGCCTAGGAGCTAGTTATACGTTAGAGAAAAAAACAAAAATCCCTAGTCCTGGGGAGCTAACATTTTAATAAGGGCTGACTGGCAATAAACACTTAATAGGTATAACAGTATAAACAGAATAAATAATTACGTAGTAGAAGGTAATGTGCTATGAAAAATAGAGTAAAATAAAGGGGATTTGAAAGTACATAGGGAAGGGGATATGGGGAAGGCAATGGCACCCCACCCCAGTACTCTTGCCTGGAAAATCCAATGGACGGAGGAGCCTGGTGGGCTGCAGTCCATGGGGTCGCTAACAGTCGGACAGACTGAGCGACTTCACTTTCACTTTTCTCTTTCATGCATTGGAGAAGGAAATGGCAACCCACTCCAGTATTCTTGCCTGGAGAATCCCAGGGATGGGGGAGCCTGGTAGGCTGCCGTCTATGGGGTCACACAGAGTCGGACACGACTGAAGTGACTTAGCAGCAGCAGCAGCAGCAGGGAAGGGGATATAAGTTGGTGGGCATCTAAGTTATGTTCTTCAATAGTAAAGGCAGGATAGACTGCAGCAGGAAAACATCACTTGTGTAAAAACTTGATAAAGGTGAAGGAGTTGACCCTTTGGGTAATTGTGGAAACAGGGAGTCTCATTTAGGATGGACGGAACAACTCTAAGGGCCCTGTGGTAGGAGCATGCCTGAAATACTCAAGAACTAGCAAGGAATTCCCCAGGCTGGAGGGAAGGGGGCTAGGGGAGAGTTAGGTAGGCTGTCAGAGATGTATTCTGGGAGTGGGAGTAGGGCAAATCAGGCAGGATTCTGTAGATGTGATGAGGACTTAGGATTTTACTCTGAGTGTGATGGAGCCACTGTGGGGCTTTGTGCAGAGGAAAGATAATCTGGTCACCTAGGCAGATGTGTTGAAAACAGACAGGTGGCTGGGCAAGATGGTAGCCAGGAGACTTAAGAGGCTGTTGAACCAGTTCAGGTGAAAGATGGTTACGCCTCAGATCAGGGTGGTAGTACTGAGCAGTGCCTGATCCTAGATAAATGTCGAAGATAGAGCCTGTAGGATTTCCTGATGACGTGCTTATGGGCAAGAATGACTCTATAAAAGTTTCTGGTCTGAGGAATGAGAAGGATGGAATTATCGTTTACCTGAGATGGGGAACAAGACTGATGGAATAGGTTTGGGGGAGAAGATCAAAGTTTCTATTTATTTTAGTCTTTGTCCCCTCCTCCTTCGTAGTCTATTCCATTCATTTTACTCCTTTTTTTTTTTTTTTTTGCCTTTCTCTACCCATGTCACACCTGCTGCTGAGAACCGTTGGTCTCTTGGGCATTAGTCCGTCCTGTGTGTCACTCAGGTCCAAAGAGGCTGCTCTCCTGAGAACATTTTTCCACGTCACCTTTTATTTCAGAGAATAATTATTGAAATAGATTTTTGTTAAATGTTTAAAATTGAGCGAAAAACCAACAAGCAGTCGTTGTTTTTCTTATTCCAGAGTCATTTGATATGGTCACAAAATGCATGAGTTTCACACTAAATGAGCAGTTCATGGAGAAATTTGTTGAGCCTGGAAACCACAATAGTGGGATTGATCTGCTTCGGACCTGTGAGTACTTTGTTGGGAAAAAAGGAAAATAACTTTATATGTCTTTTGTTGAACTCTGTTTTTGGAGCCAGATGACATTGTACATTGTGTCAACTTGAAATAAAATCTTTAATGTTATCCCAACAAACTGTCCTGTTGATAATATATTTTAGAAGTTAGATACGTACTTATCAAATTGCAGATAAGAAGTTGAGCAGCTAATACATTGGGTGACAGAATCTATACTCACCAAAAGATGTTATTAATAGGCCTATTTAAAGAGGAAATTTAATAGGAATAAACAAAAAATGTCTATATTTAAGTTAAACGCTTCATTTTTCTGTGTTCAGCTAGGGATATGTGAAAAAAGTTGACTGCAAGTTTTACATGAGTCAACTTAAGTGTCAGGCCTCCCAAAAGTATTGCTCTAGTCTTAGGTGGTGGTATCAAAAGTGTAGATGTCAAAAATGAAAGTGCTTATTAAGAGCATTTTGTTGCTTGATGGTCAGGCTGCCTGGGAAATACTATTTTCAGATTTGGACCTAGTCTCTAGGCTATTAGAGTTACTGGAACCTGCCTGGAAGAATGACCGTTTCATGAGAGGGGATGTTGAATAAATGGCAAGTATTCAATTTTGCATTGTCAATGCATAGGAAGCTTGTTACTAACAGAGTTTGAAGGGAAGTTAGAAAAAAGACATTGATGTAGTTCCAGAAAGTAAAACTAGCCCTAAAAGGTAAAATTTGTTCAGAGTTGATGTTCCTACATTGATAATAATTAACGTAGTTTGAAAAGGTAACGGGGTGCTTTGGAAAGTCATCAGCTTTTTTCCCATGTTGTTGAGGGACTTTATGATAATTAAAACTGCCATTTATTGAGTGCCTGGTATATACTAGATCCTCTGTTTTGTGCTTTGTGTATATTCTTTTAACAGACCTTTTATAATCACTATTCATTTACTTGTTATTCCTGCCTTAAGATCCTATAAGGACTTAAATATGTATGTAGAACAGAAGGTTTTGCTTCCAGTCTGGTTCTTCCACTTACTGTACCTTGTACAAGTTATCTTCTTTGAGTTTCCTCATTTATAAAATGGAGGTAATAGTACCTTCTTCATAGGGATGTTGGGAAGTTTAATACACAAAGCATGTATAGAACAGTGCCTGATACATAGGAAGCCCTCAGTAACAGTTAACTATTAGTGTCTTTTTGCTTTTGTCAGAAGAAGGTTAGCACTGTTTTGAACAATGTGCTTTAGGAAAAAGCTTCAATATTAAAGTACCCCATTCTCACTTTTTGAGAAAAGTTCTAATAGAATATGAAAGAAATTGCCATTGTGAGAAAACTGAAATGGTAACATTTCATTTCTCTCTCTCTCTCTCTTTCAAAATCAGATCTTTGGCGTTGCCAGTTCCTTTTACCTTTTGTTAGTCTAGGTTTGATGTGCTTTGGGGCTCTGATTGGACTTTGTGCTTGTATCTGCCGAAGCTTGTATCCCACCATCGCCACAGGCATTCTCCATCTCCTTGCAGGTGGGTCTTCTTCAAACTTAGTTTTACCTCCTTGTCGCCTTAGGGATCACATGTTGCTGCCTTTTATCATACTCTAATCTAGCCATGTTGCTTTTTTTTTCCCCTAAATTTTCCTCCAAGGTCTTTGTACACTGGGCTCAGTGAGTTGTTACGTTGCCGGAACTGAACTGCTCCACCAGAAACTGGAGCTGCCTGAGAACGTGTCTGGTGAATTTGGGTGGTCCTTCTGCCTGGCTTGCGTGTCAGCTCCCTTACAGCTCATGGCTTCTGCTCTCTTCATCTGGGCTGCTCATACCAACCGGAAAGAGTACACCTTAATGAAGGCATATCGTGTGGCGTGAGAGGGAAGCTGCCTGCTTTACAGTTGCCACTTTTATGATTTTTTTTTAATATTAATATTGTCCCTTACCTCCCCCTGAATTGTTTTTAACTTTTTTTGTGTGGATATACCATTTTATCCTGAAAACCCATTTTATTTATTCATGCAGACAGTTGTTTCTTAACACAGCTAAAATTTAAATGGAACCTGGGTGAGTCCATCTTTTAGTCAAACTAATCTAGGTTCAGAGTCCAGACAGAAAAAAATGGGTAGAGTCTTGGCACAAATTTGTGAGGAAAATTGGTAGTAGGAGGTTGACCCATAGCAAGTTCTGCTGATGTCTAGACTTTTCAGTAATGTAACTGTATCTGTTTAACTGGAACTTACAGTTTCTTTGGGAAACCTCTTATTGACAAAACTTATTTTCACTTTGCTGTTGTAGACAGCCAGTCAGCCAGAGATACAAGTGCTGTCTTCAAGGACTTTGGCTATCTAACATAAGGAAATCATCTAAGATCCTTTTCCCTAAATATTGGCATATAGTTTCATCTGAAGTGAAATATTACAGTTTTTTATCTGTACACTGTCTGTTTAAAAGAAAGGGAGTGTTTACGTGGAATTTTAACTTTGTTAACTACAAAAATTCCAGTTCAGCCAGTCAAGATGATTAACCTTATTTTACCTTTTTTTTTTTTTTCTAAAATCTTTAATATGTCAATAAGATTTCCAGTATCAGCAAACCTTTCTGGATTTTTGTTCCTTCTCTCCTCACACACCAGAGTTACTACAAGAGTGCTTTCTTTTCAATAATACATTGAGGTCACTGAGTAAAATTTTCCAACTGCTGTTTATTTCAGCCAAGTACCATAAAGAAGGTTCCACTGTAATGACCCTCCAGAGCTAGGAAAACTACCACAAGACCTAAAGCTTTGGCTGGTCCTTAACTTCCGACTGTGGTCTTTATCTCTTGTGGTGGAATGATGTGCCTTTCCTTGCCTAATCCCCTCCTGGTGTGTGTCAGCATTATTTAATGTCTTCTAATTCAGTCATTTTTTTATAAATATGTCTATAAACATTGAACTTAAAAAAATCTTATTTATTTATTCCATTGCTGTAGTACTTGACAGATTAAAAAAAAAATGTAACAGTAATTTCTTACGAAATCCTAAATCTGTCTTTTGTAAAAAATAAAAAATGAGAAGAGACTCAGAGTTGTGTATAGTGTCTTGAGTTGATTAAATTTCAGTACTTTAGGATAAAAAGCACTACAGGATTCTGAATGAGGATTACTGTGATTTTCTGAGGGAAGTGCATTGTTGCTCTGAAGGCCTGTCTTTATGTCTACTGTTTGGGTCTCTTTTTTTATCTTCTAGAAAATGTAGGATGCCTCCACTAGAAAATAAGAAGACTATTTTTTATGTTTCAGTTTTAAGACCTGTTTTCAAAATATCATGTATTATGTATCATGTATTATGATACATATCATGTATCATGATAATGTTATGTGTCATTGCTGTCGTGGCTAGTTTTTCGTTCCTGCTTTTTATCTTGGCAGTGCCACATGGCAAGTGGGATCTTAGTTCCCCTGCTAGGGATCGAACCCCTTCCCCATGGATTGGCTGCTCTAAGTCTTTACCATTGGACACCAGGATCACTGTAGATGGTGACTACAGCCATGAAATTAAAAGATGCTTGCTCCTTGGAAGAAAAGCTATGACCATTCTAGATAGCATATTAAAAAGTAGAAACATTACTTTGTCAACAAAGATCAGTCTGGTCAAAGCTATGTTTTTTCCAGTAGTCATGTATGGATGTGAGAGTTGGACTATAAGGAAAGCTGAGCATGGAAGAATTGATGTTTCTGAAGTGTGGTATTTGAGAAGACTCTTGAGAGTCCCTTGGACCGCAAGGAGATCCAACCAGTTAATCCTAAAGAAAATCAGTCCTAAATATTCATTAGAAGGGCTGATGCTGAAGCTGAAACTCCAATACTTTGGCCACTGTCAAAGTATTGATGCTAAGAAGTGACTCATTGGAAAAGACCCTTATGCTGAGAAAGATTGAAGGTGGGAGGAGAAAGGGATGGCAGAAAATGAGATGGTTGGATGTCATTACCAACGTGATGGACATGAGTTTGAGTAAGCTCCAAGAGTTGGTGATGGACAGGGAAGCCTGGTGTGCTACAGTGCATTGGGTCACAAAGAGTTAGACACGTCTGCGTGACTGAACTGACTGAACTGAAAACCTTGGAAGCGAGAGATTTTTGCACTCAGGCTCCTACATCCTTCAGAAGATTGGCTGAGTTAGAAATCTCAGAGAAGCCTAAGAGTTTTTTGTGATAAGGCACAGCAAGACAGAAAGGCTTTTTTAAAAATGAAATTTGCTAATCTTGACTGAATGTAATTATAGCTGTCATAAGCAGTGTTACAAGCTAGAGGAGGAGGTTGGACTGTGACAAACATGTTAGGCATTGATGCTCATTTCATAGTGGCAAGTTTTCAATAGAGGGTAGATTTGCTACCTGGCTTTTGCCTCAGAAGCCTGAAGGACCAAGTATGACCTCATATTCAGTGATTCTGGTCACACTGAGCCTGGGGCAGCAGAGCTAGAGGACTGGATTTAGATGGCGACAACATTGCGTTACCACTTATTTGCTTGTTGGCCTTTGGGAAGTCACTGAATCTTTCTAAGACTCAATTTCTTGAGGATGGGGATGGTGATTGTGCTTATATCAGAGCAATGTGTGAGAACTATTTAGATGATAAATGTAAAAGCTCAATTACATGCAGTGAAGTCAGGCAGAGGAAAACAAATATCATATAGCATTGCTTATATGTGGAATCTTTAACAAACGGTACAAATAAGAATCTTTCTAAGACTCAATTTCTTGAGGATGGGGATGGTGATTGTGCTTATATCAGAGCAATGTGTGAAAACTATTTAGATGATAAATGTAAAAGCTCAATTACATGCAGTGAAGTCAGGCAGAGGAAAACAAATATCATATAGCATTGCTTATATGTGGAATCTTTAACAAACGGTACAAATAAGCCTATTTACAAAACAAAAATTGAGTCACAGATATAGAAAACAAATTTATGGTTACCAAGGGGGATGGGGGTGAGGGATAAATTAGGAGATTGGAATCGACATATATACGCTGTGTGTGTGCACACGTGCATGCTCAGTTGTGTCTTACTCTTTGCCATCCCGTGGACTCTAGCTCACCAGCCTCCTCTGTTAATGGGGTTTCCCAGATAAGAATACTGAAGTGGGTTGCCATTTCCTTCTCCAGGGGATCTTCCCGACCCAGGGATCAAACCTGCAATCTCTTGTCTCTTGCATTGACAGATTATTTACCACTGTACCACCTGGGAAGCCTCTCATATACAGTGTGCTGTGCTGTGTTTACTCATATCCGACTCTTTGAAACCCCATGGACTGTAGCCCACCAGGCTCTTCTATCCATGGGGATACTCCAGGCAAGGATAGTTAACTTCAAAGGACCTACTATATAGTACAGAGAACTCTACTCAGTACTCTATAATAAACTATATTGGAAATGAATCTAAAAAAGAGTGGTTTTATGTATATGCATAGCTGACTCACTTTGCTGTACAGCAGAAACTAACACAGCACTGCAAGGCAACTATGTTCTAATAAAATTAATTTTAAAAAAGCTTGGTTATAGGAATCAACTCTGTAGATAGTAGCTACCATTATTATTTTTACTGATCCTCCCTGGTGGCTCAGTGGTAAAGAATCTGCCTGCCAGTGCAGAGATCAGGTTCAGTCCCTGGATCGGGAAGATCCCTTGAAGAAGGAAATGGCAACCCACACCAGTATTCTTGCTGGGAAAATTCCATGAACAGAGGAGCCCAGTGAGTTAATGTCCAGGGTCACAAAGAGTCAGACAGGACGTAGGGACTAAACAACAACAACTACAACAGGCAGAAGTAGTAGCAGGCATAGCCACAGTAATAGTACTCCTACTTTAGGAGGGAGGTAGACACCAAGCCTTTCCCAAAAATAAGGGCATGGTAACTCAGCATTTTTATCTTTCTCTTTAATTGGCACTGACTTAGATAGAGATATACTGGTTCCTTTTGAAGCCTTTCTCCCTCTTCAAGTATCCAGATCAGTTGCCATGGCCACGCTTTCTTCCTCACCACAATTTTAATTCTTAGATTTTCTCCGCCTTCCTTCCTTTAGAAAAATCAGCACTTGGAGAGTCAGCACCTCTGGCCATTGACGTGCATTGTCAGCACTTTCCCACCCTTGAGGCTCATAAAGCCTGGGGGAAATGAAAAACTACCTTATCAGAAAAATGCAGAGGATCCTGTCACAATACTTCCTTCAGGTTTGCAATTAAACCTGGCTGGAGGGGAGAGGAATGTTTCGCAGGAACCAGGGACAGGACTGTGTTTTCCTTCTGCTCATTGAAAGCAGAGACAAGAGAATTCAGAGCAAGTATAATCCTTTGACTGGCCAAGAGGCAGTGAGAAGCTACTATTCCAGAGGCTTCTCTGCTTTCTGGGCCAGGGTGTTCATTTGTGACATTGTTGAGACTACTGATGAACTGACCATGCAGGTATCTTTCCTTAACTGCTAAGGAGGTAAGCTTGTTATCTGTAGCTCATTTTTGAAGTTTGGCTCAGCATGAAATGCAGCAGCCTGGACATGCATGTCAGAGGTCAACATGATTCTGTCAGAGTCACGCCACCTTCAAGTGTATGTTCACAGAGGGAGAGAGGAAGCAGGGGTACATAAGCTTCTGCTAACTGACTCTCCCAAGTCTAGGTCGATACTGGCCTGTGCCAAGAAATTTTTCCTTCTGGATTCCTTTTGATTCAAGATGTTAATATAACGCAAGACTCCTCTAAGAATCCAAGTAAAAATTATCATGGCCAATAAAGGAAGAGGTTAATTGAACAGATTTCTTCCAATCAATAAAGCTGCTAGTAAAATTGTGTTTTCTTTCTTGATATCTTTTAAAAATAATTAAGAGATTTTCTTTCTAGCATTTAATTATGCCCTATAGAATTAGGAGCAAAAAATGCTGTTTCCTTTTGTGACCCAAAATTGGCTATTATAGAATAACTATGAGAAACATTAATATCAAATGATGAATAAAAGAGTAAATTGCATGTTAATTTGGCTTGTGCTTTCATAGCTTTGACTGAAGGATTTTCAGCTTAAGATAAAACAATAATTCAGTCATTAATCTAGTTTCCTTCTCCATCCTTTCCCCCCTGCATGGTGGAATAAGATTTACTAAAAGTGATAAAGTTGCTAAATTAAAATATTTGATAAAGAATAATCCATCTGGAAATACAATATCCCAGAAAATGATTTTATTCCAAAAAATAACAATTAAGAACTTAGTGTCCTTGGAACTAAGATGATCAAAATTTTACTTAGCATCACTGAATACTTTCTGGTCTATAGTAGGAAAGACTATCAAGGAAAGTCCTTTTGGTGATCAAAACAGAAATGCATTTAGATCTGAAGGAATGATCAGATTCACAACAGCATTGCATTAATGACTGTTTCTGAAGGGCATACTAGAGGCTACTGGCTGCCATGTGGATGGTATGAGTCATTGATTCATTTATTCAGCACCTGGTGTTCCCAAGATAAAGAAATCTTTGAAGACTGAAGATATAGGAGTGAGACCACAGTGAGAAGAGACAGGAAAGTGCAGTTGTGCCCAGAGGTCGTGGAAGCTCTTTTGAGCCTCAGGTCTCTCTTCAAATGCATTCTTTTAAAGCTTAAAATACAGGTCTCAAGGACGTAGACGGAAAGGGTTATAACCCTTTTATTTCTCTTCTCGGGGTTCTAATAAACGCTCTCATATTTCATTTTACTTTGGTGTTCAGAAAATACCAAATTTTAAATGTACAGTGGCAATTGGGATTACCATTGTTCTTTATCTTGAGAATTCAATAGAAGACTCAGTTCAGTTCAGTTGCTCAGTCATGTCNATTTTTTTTTTTTTTTTGCTAATCAGGTGTTCCAACACACTATTGTAATGAGATTTATTTTTCCCTTGGTTGAAATTATGTGAAAATTCTAAATTGCATAAAGAATTAGAATAATTATTTGCTCTCTTCAAGAAGAGTCATTCAAATCCTCTTTAGTGTTAAAATTTATGTTAGCAAAATTAAAACATTGACATATTAACATTTGCACACTTTCAGCAAACTTGTAAGATCCAATTTATATTGTTTTCTATCTTTGCAGCATTTTAAAAATATGAACCAAGGAGAGAGAATTCTCTTTTGTCTTCACCTTTTGAAATATTTGAGTTATGGGGTGATGTATCACCTTCCATCCTCAGACTCAGTGTCTCAGATGTGAACTTTATCTCACTTCTACAGTGTTACAGCCTCTCCCAGACTTTGTCTGTTCTTGTTTATCTCTGCTCAGCTTGTATTGTCATTGTGATATACACAAGCAGTGTTGAGTCTCGTTTGCATAATCTCCCATGGCACCTTCATAGTTCTTTCTCTTATCTCCACAGCAGAACTATGCCATCCAGTTTTCTTTAGTCTCAAGATAATTAAGCTGATTCTGTTTTAAAAAATTGCCATTTGACCTTTGTTGCTGGCTGCTTATTTATTGCCCCATAGCACATGTTTTTCAAATTTCTACAAATGCTAGTTTTTGGACCTGTACTCTTCCTCTTCAACTTTGTTCTCTTTATGGAGAGCATATTGGAAGGAACCTTTTCAATTTCTCCAACACTTGCCTACTTCTCTCTACAAAAGAAACACAAACAAAAAATGTATTCTCTGATTGGAGTGATTGCTGGAAGCCTGGCATCCACAAATAGCAACAAAGTATATGACGTTTAAATATCCAGCTTAGGAGTGCTGGTGGTTTAGGCACTAAGTCTGACTGTTGTGACCCTGTGGGCTGTAGCCCTCCAGGCTCCTCTGTCCCTGGGATTCCTCAGGCAAGAAAACTAGAGTGGGTTGACATTTCTTTCTCCCAGGGATCTTCCCGACCCAGGGTTCGAATCTGGATCTCCTGACTTGTAGGTGGATTCTTTACTGCTGAGCTGTCAGGGAATCCTATCCAGCTCAGGATTCAGTATACTAAAATGTCATCGCCGGTCTGTCACTTAGCCTTTCCAAGTCCTACTTGTCCCATCTGTGAAATGCTATGATTATCATACCTACCTCCTAGAGTTGTAATGAGGATTATGTAAATTTCTCAGCATAAATAAGTCACTCAAAAGTACTTACGACTGGCTGCATTGAGTGGATGGGTTTGCCAATAATGACCTGGCCACCCCCAGGGAGTGGTTCTCAGCCTAGGCTGCATGTTGGAATCGCCTGGAGAACTTTAGAGATTTGTTCTCTAGAGGTTCTGATTCAGTTGATCTGGGATGTGGCCAGGTCACTATGATTTTTTTTAAACCTTACCAAGTGATCCCAGTGAGTAGCTATGTTTGAAAACTGTGTTTGAAAGCCATATTTAAAAGCAAGATATAAGATTCTCTTCTCGGCAGATTGTTGAAAGGAGACAGTGGGCTCTGTAGAGTAAACAGACCTGGCATGGTGCCTGCCTTCTAGAAGCTAGTTCTTTCCTGTGCTTTCAGGCACTCTCTTCTGCTGATAACCGGGCTGTTTGAGATGGGACCCCATCCATCATACCACTGCTGCCTAAGAATGTACGAAGGGTTTGCCTGCTGGTCAAGACACTCCAGTTCAGACCTCCAGGACCTCCAATCCAGGTCCTAAGGTTCAGATTTGGCTGGAGGTACCAGGTAGCCTCATTTCTTTTGGCTTCATTCTAAATTAGTTTCTTTAATTCAGTGCTTTCACCATCCCCACCTACAACCCTCCACCCTACCCACACACCCCACTCCCACCCCCAGCAGTAGTAGTATAGGGTGATTGTGCTGTCCTGTACTAAGTCATTCAGTCATGTCCAACAGTTTGCGATCCCATGGACTGTAGCCCGCCAGGCTTCTCTGTCCATGGGGATGCTCCAGGCAAGAATACTTAAGTGGGTTGCCATGTCCTCCAGGGGATCTTCCACCCCAGGGATCGAACCAAGTTCTCCCGCATTGCAGGTGGATTCCTTATCGTCTGAGCCACCAGGGAAGCCCATGAATACCGGAGTGGGTAGCCCATCCCTTCTCCAGGGGATCTTCTGGACCCAAGAAACCAGTGCCTCCCACATTGCAGTGGATTCTTTACCAGCTGAGCTACCTGGGAAGCCCATAGGGTGTTTAGGCCTCCATAGAGAAAGTGAATACTTTGATCCTTGTCTGCTTGTCAGTTCACTGCATTCCTTCTCTTTTGATTAGAACCAGAAAGTACAGAGATATGAGTGACTGGCATTAACCTCTACACAAGCCAGACATGCTTGAGGATGGAAGATGAGAACAGACAGTTGTGCAGGTTAAATATTAATAAGAAGGTACATAGCTCCCAAAGCATAAGAGCTCAGAAACTATGAGGTTTTGTTTGGAAACAAGGCCGCCCATGGGGAGGAGGCAGCTGCTGCTCAGGCTGTGGGGTCAGGCTCCCGTCTGGGCAGGAGCTGGAGCTGTCATGGCTTGTCCTGTGGCTGCATGCCAGCAGGGATGAGGGCCGGGGCTACATTATCAGGGCAAGTCTGGTTTCCAGTTAAGGTTCATTTCAAAACACAGCACTTCATTATAGTCAGGCTCTTTAACCATTCTGGCTCAAAATGGAAGAATTTCTAAAAAGTTGTGTTTTTATGCTTTTTCCTAAATAAGTCTGCACCACTGAGGGTGGTTTTTTTTTTTTTTTTTCCGCCTTTCAGTGATTTTACTAAACATTAGTTGGTAGTGGTTTAAGATTCTCCAGGCAAGAGTACTGGAGTAGATTGCCATTTCCTTCTCCAGGGGATCTTCCCAACCCAGGGATTGAACCCGAGTCTCCTGCATTGGCGGCAGATGCTTTAACCTCTGAGCCACCAGGGAAGCCTGGTTTAAGATTAGCTGCCTCTGACTTTATCTCATTTAAAGTGGATCCAGGTCCTTTGAGAGAACAGGAGGAACTTGGGTTCCTGTGGCTTGTCCTCGGGCTCCTGAAATGATCTGCTGCCACATGCAATACAGTTTGGCTGGGACGGTTCATTTTAAGTACTGAGGGTGGCAGTGGATTTCAGGGACACACACCATAGGGCCATTCATGGGTATTTTTCATGAACACTTACAATAAGTTGCAGCGTGGCATTTTTCTTGCTCAAGACTTAAAGGCATATTCAAAGATACGATAGGAAATTATCTTAAAAATAACTAGAAAAGGTTCAAAGACATGGGATTAATACTTCTTCCAGGATCAGTTTAGGGGCAGCAGAATCCAATTTTATTATCATAACTATAAACCAACCTCCACAGCAGGGGCCCCCCTCCCTGCCCATTTGCAGTAAGAAGATGACTGGGAGCAGGAAGGGGAGGGAAAGGCCTTGAGTCTTTGAGTGGAAGGTGCTGTGGTCTCTCTCCTTCCACCACAGAAGGTGGGTAGGAATTCCCCACCCCAGGTACCGGACAGCCTTCCAGATAAACAAGCAGAGCTTGTTGTTTAGTTGCTAAGTTGTGTTGGACGCTTTTGCGACCCCATGTACCGTAGCCCACCAGGCTCCTCTGTCCCTGGGATTTCCCAGGCAAGAATACTGGAATGGGATGCCATTTTCTTTTCCAGGAGATCTTCCAGACCCAAGGAGGAAACCTGAGTGTCCTGCATTGCAGGCAGATTCTTTACTTCTGAGCCACCAGGGAAGCCCCTAGCAGAGCTACTCTCTAGTTAACTCATGACTTTCACATCTAAATCATGTGTTTTGGATTTAGACATTTGCTCATAACCCCAGTTCTTCTTTTTACTGCTTGAGAGATTTGGGAAAGTTATAGCACTTCTTAGGTCTCAGTGGGTTCACTTTTCATGTTTGTTGTGAGGCTTAAGTAAGATAACACATGTAAAGCACTTAGCATGGTGTTTAGCACATCTGAAACTTTCAGTAAATGGTAACCATTATTAACTATGGATGGTGACTGCAACCACGAAACCAAAAGACGCTTGCTCCTTGGAAGAAAAGCTATGACAAACCTAGACAAAACCAGAGACATCTTATTAAAAACCAGAAGCAACACTTTGTCAACAAAGGTCTCTATACTCAGAGCTATGGTTTTTCCAGTAGTCATGTACGGATATGAGAGTTGGACCATAAAGAAGGTTGAGCCCCAAAGAACTGATGCTTTTGAACTGTGGTGTTGGAGAAGACTCTTGAGAATCCCTTGGACTGCAAAGAGATCAAACCAGTCAATCCTAAAGGAAATCAGTTCTGAATATTCATTGGAAGGACTGATGTTGAAACAGAAGCTCTTAATACTTTGGCCACCTGATGTGAAGAGCCAACTCATTGGAAAAACCCTGATGCTGGGAAAGATTCAAGGCAAGAGGAGAAGGGGATGCCAGAGGATGAGATGGTTGGATGGCATCATCGACTTGATGGACATCAGTTTGAGTGAACCCCAGGAGATAGTGAAGGACAGGGAAGCCTGGTGTGCTGCAGTCCATGAGCTCACAGAGTCGGACACAACTGAGTGACTGAACAACAACATAATTAACCAGCAGATGATTTCAGAGTCTCAGTCTTGCCTTCTGTCCTGTGCCTTACGTCTAAATTTCTAACTCTCTTCAAAGTAGCTCCACTTGAATATTTTCATGCTATCTAAAACTTAGTATATCCAGACTGGAGCTCATCTTTCTTCTCATCATTTCTCCAGTTCCCATTTTCTTCATGTTTTCCCCATCTGCTGGACTTCCGGTAGTGACATCATCTTTGATTCTTCCTGTTCCCTTGCCTTAACCAAGCTTTCTGATTCTACATAACGTCTGTCTCACTGGAAGCCTGCTGGCCTCCCCTGGTTCAGGCTGCTGGATGGTGACAGTAGCCTTCCTGCCAGCTCTCTCTCCTGTAATCCATTTTACACATTGTGCTAGTCTGATTTGCAAAAGCATAGACTTGATCACATCAACCTTTTACTAAAAACATTAAGTGACTCCTCATTGCTTATGAAGCAATGATTCTAGAAGCAATCTGGTGTTGTCTAGTTTTAGTCTCACCTCCAAACTCTAGCGTTAGCTACTTCCATCTTTGGAACATTTTCTGTTCCATTCTTTTACTTTAATCAGACTTGCTGTTAACTGCACCCAGTTTGCAATTTCTTAGATCCGTGCTTCTCGTTATGTTGTATTTCTGGAATAATATTCTCCACTTATTCAAACCTTGTTGAAGTTATGTCATTTCAAAAATCATGACCATTTTTTTGCAAAATAGAATAAAGTTCACCTCAAATGTATTATTCTTTTGAACATTTATATATCACTCTGAGTAGCCCCCTTCTGTAGCTTCTGTCACTTTCTACCTTGTTTAACATTGATTACTATACATAGTATCTTCTCTCCTGATCTTATTGCCTACTTAATCTTTGCCTCTCCCCAAATCTCCCACATAGCCTTGCAAAGAGCAGTCCCTCAGAAAGCGAGAGGGAAGGTTTTGATTGGATACCCTTGAAATTATTAGAAAACCCTATTTTACAGTGTATACATGAAATTAGATGATCTATGCAAGAAATTGAACTGATCGATAAGAGCTCAAGTTCAATATTTTGGAGAGAAAGCTCTGTAAGGAATCCTTCAAGATAACTTTGAGATTTCCCCCCAAAGCTAACAGAGGAAGAGGGTGCAGTTTTTTTTTTAATCAACTTACTCACTTAGGCTTTTGTGATTTTTGCACATTTCATGGGAAGTGCTGTGCTAGAAAATGTTTACAATTTTTTGTTGCCTTGGTTAGAAGAATTCCTATTTGTTTTTCTAATCAAAATTTACTTAATATTTATTTATTCAGCGAAGTTTTTCCTGACCATCTATCATGGGCTAATCCTCCCTCTTCTGTTTTCACAGTGCTCTGAATTTCTTCAATGTGGGCGGCAGTAAAGCCCAAATTTGAGAGTGACTCTATCATTGCTCTGTTTAAGCACCACTGATCCATTCTTCCCACACGTCAATAAAGTCTAGGGTAGGTTTTGGGGTTACCAGATGACACCAGTGGTAAAGAATCCACGTGCCAATGCGGGAGACACAAGAGACATGGGTTTGATCCCTCGGTGAGGAAAATCCCATGGAGTAGGAGATGGCAACCCACTCCAGTATTCTTGCCTGGAGAATCCAATGGACGGAGGAGCCTGGTATGCCGCAGCAGGCCTTGGGGCCGCAAAGAGTCAGACACGATTAAGCACCTGAGCACATACAAATAATTAATGAAGTAGTTCTTTCTGACAGCAACCCCCAAAAGTTCAGTGCAGTCTGCTAATCAGTCTAGTCAGTGAAATACTAAAACTGAAACACCATTCCGAGTTGAAACTGCATGCTCTGCTCTGCTTAGTCTAGCCTCTGGCTGGGAGGAGACTGGGCCGGCCTCTTCCCTCTGCCCTCAGCCACGTTTCCTGCTCCGACAGTCACTCCTCTGTGGGCAACCGTGGGGAGAGCAGCCTAGGAACAGGAACAGTTCTGGGCGGCTGCCCCGGTGGTCCTCTGACCTTGGGGCCGTGGAGGCCCACACGCGGTGCTGCCCTTTCTCGTTGAAGGGCCGCTGTGGGGAGCTTCTCAACACCACCCTCCGCAGGCTTTCCAGCGCAGTTCCCTCGGCGTGAGAAGTCGGCGTCTCTCCGCTCAGCTGTCCACTCTCTCCCTTCAGTGCCGGGCTTCCTGGTGGGCTGGCTCCTCCCTGCTGGGGTCCTGGGGCTCTCGGGTCGTTTAGGAGTTCTCCTTTGTTGGGACCACAGGTCAGCTCCGTCTGTGGGGAAAGACATTCAGTCCTCGGGTAACAGGAACGGCTAATGGATACCTGGACCGTGGAAATGCAGGTCTCTCCCAACTCAACCTGACTTCTCGCTGCTTCGCTGCCTCAGCCTCATCTAGCCAAGCCCTTACAGCTTTAAACTTTTCAAAGGTGGGTCAGATATTCTTCCATAGGTTCGTCAAGCTCCAGGGGGCACGTATCCCTCCTCAAGTAACTAAGCAGAGTGAGGGGGAGGCAAGCCCCTCACCACAGTGCGTGGCACAGGGGAAAGCCCAGAGCCTTCAGCTTAGCTCGCCAGAGATGTCTATTTCCTATCTCTCCATACTCTGATGACTCCCCAAGGCACTTATAGATCTCTGAGGGGACTGATGAGCTAAATGCTACAAGATCTGTTTTTAGACTTCCCCCTGCAGATCCTGCTCAGGGGTGTAACATCTCAATAGGGAACATGGAGCTTCTGATAAAATGAGAGTGAAGGAATAGACTACATTACATTTAAATCCTGTTAAGCATTATTAAACAGTAAAAATTTTGTTTAGCATTTTCCTTCCTTAGATTACTTAAAATCTAAGAGAGCAAAAGTCTTGTTTGACTTAACTCATAGTACACGGTGCTTGGCACTGCATCTAGTATATAATAAAATGCTTAACAAATATTTATTGAATGATGCATGAATCAATAAATAAATGTCTTATCTTTCTTGAAATATATGAACTAACCTTGTAAGTCTGGTTAACCACAATACTCATTTTTTCAGATGTGAGTAAATAGAAGCACACATAATTATTAAATTTTGAGATTCGTTTCCTCTCATCAGTCCTCAGATAAGACTTATTTTCTTAGTGTGTATTTCCTCAGGAAGAGAGTAATAAATCTATTTCAAAAATTAGTTCCCTCCAAGTAGGGGCTACATATTTAAATATGTTTAGTTAAATAGAAGAAAAAATTAAGAGGGAAAAGTATTATGAAGAATGAAGTCCAATTTAGTTTGAAGTGAAGTTGCTCAGTCGTGTCCGACTCTGCAGCCCCATGGACTGTAGCCTAAGGGCTCCTCCATCCAGGGGATTTTCCAGGCAGTCGTACTGGAGTGGGTTGCCATTTCCTTCTCCAGAGGATCTTCCCAACCTAGGGATCGAACCTGGGTCTCCCACATTGTAGGCAGATGCTTTACTGTCTGAGCCACCGGGAAAGTCTATTTAGAATGTCTATTATTAAATTATTTAGTTTAATATTAGTCAATTACATTGGCCAATTAAATGAGTTAATTATGGGCTTTCTAGATGGCACTAGTGGTGAATACCCCACCTGTCAATGCAGGGGACATGAGAGACATGGGGTTCAATGCCTGGGTTGGGGAGATTCCCCTGGAGGAGCACATGGCAACCCACTCCAGTATTCTTGTCTGGAGAATCCTATGAATAGAGAAGCCTGGCAGGCTACATTCCATGGGGTTCCGCAGAGTGGGACACCACTGAAACAACTTAGCACAACACTCATGCACATTAGTTAATTTTATTTAATATTATTCAATTTATATACTGTAAATAGCCTATACCATTTTCTTTCCTTTTTTAATGTCCTGGCTGGCTTAGTCGCTAAGTTGTGTTGGACTGTTGTGAGCCCAAGGTCCCCAAGGAGCCTGCCAGGCTCCTCTGTCCATGGGATTCTCCAGGCAAGGATACTGGAGTGAGTTGCCATTTCCTTCTCCATTTTAATGTCCTTCATTAGATAAATTTGTGAGGAGCAGAGATTGTGCCTATGTATTTCTTTTCACTGTGTGTCACTATATAATTTCCCACACTAAGAGAATGTTAAACTCAGTACATGCCTTCCTGATGATGACAGGAAGAGAGATGACACACTTTACAGGAAGGGATAAAGAGGAGACAGTGGAGAGTGTAACAGCCCTCAGGTTGCTGAGGAAATTATGCAAAAAACATCATCTCATTGGTGCTCATAACTTGGCCCTGCAAGACTTCTTGTCGTGATAAATTTCAGCCTTATGTTTTTTCTTGTGACAATGTGAGATTCTTAAGAGAGTGCTCAGGTGATGCACTCTTTGGGTAGTCACATTCTGGGTTCAGCCAGCAGAGAACTAAGATAACTGCGTTCAGGGCCCTGCTCCCTGCCACATCCAGCTCTGATTCTTCCTGTGCAGCCTGGCACCCTCAGGCTGCCCCAGTCTTCCAGGAATCATACTTAGGGCATGGTCTTGCCTTGGTGTGTGAGGGTGATCACTTCCTAGAATTGTGCCTCATTCCTCCACTCTGGGCTGTTTCCTGCTAAATAACTGGTAAAATAGAGATTGAATTGATTTTACGCTACTGAGAAAACGAGTCACACTTTCCGAGGAAGTTATTTCCATTTTAACACCTGGAGTTTCAAGACCATAATCCAAAATTTTTGCTTCTTGTCTTTCTCCCTTCCTTCCTGCCTTTCTTCATATAGTGTTTGAGCACCTCAGCTGGTGCTAGGCATTGTGGTAGGCCCTGGGAATGCAGACTGCACCCCTACTTTCATGGAAGTCATATGGAACATGGGCTGCCTCTAAACTGGGGGAGAATAACACATTTCATTTTTGAATCCCTGAACAGCATCCCTAATCGTTCAGTCATGCTCTTACTTGCTCACTTGTCAGGAAAGATAAAATCTATTCACCATGTTTGTCTCAACATTCTAATGGTGGAATATGTCGTTGCTATGGAGATGAAGAAATATTTTGACTAGGAGAATTGTTTAGAGCAATAACACATTTCATTTTTGAATCCCTGAACAGCATCCCTAATCGTTCAGTCATGCTCTTACTTGCTCACTTGTCAGGAAAGATAAAATCTATTCACCATGTTTGTCTCAACATTCTAATGGTGGAATATGTCGTTGCTATGGAGATGAAGAAATATTTTGACTAGGAGAATTGTTTAGAGCCCCTCAAATTACATTTCTTTGCCTACTCATAGAGCTAATCTCTATACAGCTAATCTTTATCCAGAGATGAATAAACCAATTTGTCCTGTCGTCCCTAACTGTGATAACCTCAAGCAACTCTTTTAGTGTATTTGTTATGGAGTTATTATAATAATTTATTATGTTAATTTATTAAAGATTTATTATAATAGTCTCCAGATTTATTGCAAACATGCTAAATATAGCTCCAGCTTAGTCCTTTGTTGGGGCTTCCCTAGTGGCTCAGAGGGTAAAGCTTCCGCCTCCAATGTGGGAGACGAGGGTTCAATCCCTGGGTCAGGAAGTTCCCCTGGAGAAGGAAATGGCACCCCACTCCAGTATTCTTACATAGAAAATCTCATGGATGGAGGAGCCCGGTAGGCTACAGTCCATGGGGTTACAAAGAGTCGGACACGACTAAGCGACTTCTCTTCACTTTCCCCTTTGTAGATGACATAAGTACCTGTGCTTAGATGCCCTAACATGCCCATCAGTGTCCCAGGGTGTGTTACCGCTCATTTTCTGTCTCTGGTTTTGTGAAGAACTAGTTTCACACAGATGCAT
>SJYX01021875.1:191483-233315 GCA_006410675.1 Oreotragus oreotragus
AGGGGACGACAGAGGATGAGATGGTTGGAGGGCATCACCGACTCAATGCACATGAGTTTGGGTGAATTCCAGGAGTTGGTGATGGACAGTGAGGCCTTCATGCTACGGTTCATGGGGTCACAAAGAGTCGGACACGATGAAGCAACTGAACTGAACTGAATTTCACTTGGAATTTTTAAACAATTAATCTATAGTAGATGTCATTTGTTTTAAACTTTTTTGAGATTTTTCTTTCTTCAGAATTTTTCTCAAGACAGTTATTACTTCCTTATTTCTTAGGCTATAAATAAAAGGATTAAGTAAGGGAACGACTTCTGTAAACAAAATAGCAGCTGGTATATCTTTATCCCCTTCTTCAAGCAAATTTGGTCTAATGTACATGAAAAAAAGAGATCCATAGAATAACGAAACTGACAAAAAGTGGGATGCGCAGGTAGAAAAAGCTTTGACCCTCCCCTTTTTGGATTTCATTTTGAAAATAGTTAACAGAATGTAGAGATAAGATATTAAGACACTACCTATTGTGAAGACTTGAATTGAACCTGAAAAGATAAATAGTACCAATTCATTGACATAAGGGTCAACACAGGAGAGCCTGTATAAAGGAAGAATATCACAGTAAAAGTGGTTGATGTGATTTGATCCACAGAACTTTAACCTAAATAGAAGACCTACATGAATCATGGAATGCATGTTTCCAGCTATGTAGGCCCCTGTGGTCATCTGAATGCAGAGTTTCTTTGACATCATGGTGTGGTACTGCAGTGGTTTGCAGATGGCCACATAGCGATCATAAGCCATTGCTGCCAGGAGAAAGCAATCTGCAGTCTCAACGGTGCAAAGAAAATAAAATTGTGCCATGCATTCATAGAATGAAATCATTCTGTTTTTAGAAAAGAAGTTCCTTAACATCTTAGGAGTCACAGCACAGGCACAGCAAGAATCCACAAAGGCGAGGTTTCCCAGAAAGACATACATTGGTGTGTGAAGACGATGCTCTTTTGAAATCAGTATCACCAGGCCAAGGTTGCCCACCATGGTGATCAGAAAGATGTTAAGGAACACCACAAACAGAAGGGTCTTCAGCTCTGGGTGATCTGTAAATCCTGTGAGGATAAACTCATTTTTTATGGTATAATTTTCTTTAGCCATTCCTGACTCCTCTGTTGAGGGAAAAAAAAAAAAAAAGTTGTGGAGAAATGAGGTAGTAATCTATAGTATGCCCAATTCAACTCTTGAGCTCTCAGATACAAAAGGGCAAGGAGCTTCTTCCACAATGCTTTCACAAGTTATGTGATTTTGGAGGTGTATCCTTATCTGGGGTATGCAGGAGCTGTTACCTTTTAAACTAGTTATTTAACATTTTCCCAGCATATTTTCAAGAAAAATGTCCAATTAGATGGACAAAGATGGCTTTTGAAGTCTTGAGAGGAAGATTCAGTGCAAAAATTTTCTCTGTGTGGTTTAGGTAAAGGTGAGTAATTTAGGTGTCAGCAATAGGTATCAGTTGGGCTTCCCTGGGGGCTCAGCTGGTAAAGAATCAACCCTCAATGCAGAAGACCTGGGTTCCATCCTTGGGTCGGGAAGATCACCTGGACAAAGAAATGGCTACCCACTCCAGTATTACTGTCTGGAGAACTTCATGGACAGAGGATCCTGGCAGGCTACATAGGATCCATGGGGTCCCAAAGAGTTGGACATGACTGAGTGAGTAACACTTTTACACTACTTTCAATTGCTGTCAGTGTTCTCAAACTATTTCAATGACTGTATCTGCACAGATTAACATTGTTGTTTGAAAGACCATTTTGTACTCTCATGTTCAGAGAATTTTATTCAGGATAGCCACAGGTGCAAACAACCCAACTGTCCACTGCTGGATGAATGGTTAACAAAATGTGGTATAGACAAAAAGTGAAATATTATTCCGCCTTAAAAAGGAACGAAATTCTGATACATGTTAAAACATGAATGAAATTTGATAACATTACACCAAGTGAAATAAGCTAGGCATAAATGGACAAATATTGTGTGATGCTACTTACAGGAATTAAAGGTTGTCTGGGTAGGAAGCTATGGGGAATTATTTTTTAATGGGTACAGAGTTTCAGTTTGGGTAGATGAAAATGTTCTGGAGTTGGATGATGATGATAGATGCACAACAATATAAATTTAATGCCACCGAACTATAGATACTTAAATATAGTTAAAGTGATAAGTTTTATATATGTTTTTTTCTATTATAAAATGCTTTTAAAAACTATTTTCCTGGTCTTTATTGTATTTACTGTATCATTTAGGCATAGAGTATAATGTTGCTCCTCTGTCCATGTGCATATTAAAATGTAAAGAAATTTAAATGCTATCAAAAAAACTGAAGCATTCCTAGGGGTTAGAAATTGACAAATTCAATTATATAGCTATCTGTGAAAAACATCACGAATAACATCAAATGTCAGACACAAACTAGGAAATTGTTCCAATAAATAGGATACCATTTCTATTGTTTTATTCCATAAAGAGCTTCTATCAGTCAATAGGAATGTGAAGTGAGTGAAACTTGCTCAGTCATGTCCGACTCTTTGTGACTCCATGGACTCTACAGTCTGTGGAATTCTCCAGGCTAGAATACTGGAGTGGGTAGCCTTTCCCTTCTCCAGGGGATCTTCCCAACCCAGGGATCAAACCCAGGTCTCCTGCACTGCAGGCAGATTCTTTACAAGTTGAGCCACAAGGGAAGCCCAATCAATAGGAATAATCACTAGAAAATAAATAAAAGACAGAAACATAAAACTATTAAAAGAAATAAAATTTTTAACAAACTGAAAATGTTTGACTAATCAGAAAAACATAATTTGAAATAATTACAAGGGCATAATTATTTTGCCTATCAAAATAACCATATTTTAAAAATGATACTATATATAGTATTATTTAAAGTACAGTAAAATGGGAACCTAACTGTATTTCTGGCAAAAGTATAAACTGGTACAGTTATTGGAAAATCATTTGTTTATAGGTGAAGGCAACTAATGTTCAGATCTGTTACCAATAATCATGAATCTAGAAGAAAAAAATATTTAGAACCTCACACAGAGATTTATATATAATTATGCCCACCAGAGCATTATTTATAATAGTGAAGAATTCTAATTGTAAACATTTGGTCAGTATAATTAAGTTAATGTGAATCATCCATATAATGGTGTATTGTGCAATACTTTAAAACAATATTTATTTAGAATATTTAAAGTAATGATAAAACAGACATAATAAAACATTATGTGAAAAACAGAATACAAAGTTTTGTGCATATAATAATTCTAGTTTTCCAAATAAATACTCACAGATGAATGAAAAGGGCAGGCAGAAACACAAAATTTTTCACACTAGCTTTCCCTGTGCAGTGGAAATTATAGATCTTTTTTTCTGTTTTTTCCTTCTATTTCAAATTCTCTACAATAAATATTACTTTTATAATCAGAAAGCATATTTTTAATTAAATAAATAATGCTCTTAGATCTATGTTTTAAAACTTGATAGCCCCATAATAATTATTGGGAATCCAACTAATGTTTTCTGCACTTTATAGTTCTGTAGTGGCTAAATCACAATGGATCTGTTGAGGAAGTGTCTGCTCCATTCCAATGGTAATAAAATTCATGGTTTAAATGATAAGAATTTGCCGACAGTCTTACACTTCAGTCTTACATTTCAGATCATTTAGGAATATATTCATGTCTTGTGGTAATGCATTCCTGAAACAACTTACCTTTATTAAAGCACTGATGCTTCAATGTCGAGTTCTACTAACATCAAATGTTTTCACAATATTCTGAGATTCTACAATCCTCGTATTTATTAAATTTCAGTGTGTCTTGAAACTTCAATTATATATCCCTCATATTTTTCCTTATAGCCTAAGAGTTCTAATCTATTGGTGAATGCTTTATTTCAATCTACCTTCATTTGTTTTAGTCAATTCATAGATTTGTTATTTACTAAATGCCTGCTCTGAGATGTCTACTTTCTTAGAAGATTAGTTGACTCTCCTGGACATTTCCACATTGATAATTTGCTGAACAGTCATTAACCACAAATATACTCTATATTTTAGAGAGACGATATCTTCTTTTGGCTTCCTGAAACTGTTTACTAACTTTTAAATTCACACTATTTGTGACTGATTCCTTTAGAAACAATATTAGAAATGGATATTTGAAATCTATATAATTTGAATTAATATTTTTTTCATTAAATGCCTTACTCTTGATAACCTGAAGTCTAAAAAACCAAAAACTTTAAATCTATATAATTTGGATAAGTTCATTAAATGGCTTATACTTGCCAACTTGAAGTACATAACATCTGTCTCTTATACACATCTAGATGTGTATAAGAGACAGTGTCAAAGCCGTTGACTGTGTGGNAATATTTTTTTCATTAAATGCCTTACTCTTGATAACCTGAAGTCTAAAAAACCAAAAACTTTAAATCTATATAATTTGAATAAGTTCATTAAATGGCTTATACTTGCCAACTTGAAGTACATAACATCATCTTCCTTCATTTTCCCCAGTTGATGATAATTAGTCAGACATAAATGATATTTTAAAATACATTGATATTTTATTTCTCTAAAAATTAAAAGATAAACTGAAAAGTTCCTTAAAATTATATCAGGAGTTTAAAAGCATGATTTAAATATATATTCTTTCCTTATATTATTTATTGAATACATAGGGAATGTCTGACACAAAAATTTTAAACAGCATTTCCTTGTAGAGGATAATGTTACATTTTTCCTGTTGAGTTGTAAGTTATATGGAAAAACACATTTTTAAAAGAAGTTCCAAAAATTTTGCTAATGTTTTCTGTAATTACTAGAAAAGTATGCTTTTACTTATTTATTTTTGGGTAAATTTAGGCTTCTTTTAAATTCAGAAATGATGCAGATAAATTATAGTCATTCATCCATTTCTTATACAGTGGACCTTTATGGTAGACAAAGGACTCCAAGGAGCTTTAAACATTTTCAAATAAAAATTATAAGGAGAAAGCCTTAAAGAACTTAAATAAATGTTTCTGGAGGTTAATATTTCTACCCCCAAATTAAGCATTTTCTCACCTGGATTTCCCCAATAAGAGCTTAAGAAAGGCTATTTGGTTGCCTGATAATGGTTCTTAAAGTAGGTCCAGAAATAAAATTCTATCTTCTTGATTGTTTAGAACATTTCTACCAACAAATCAACAATAATATTTATGTCATTGGTAGAGAATGGCTCAAATATTTTAAATAATTCTAGAGGGATTTACTTGGCATTGACATCAGAGTTTCGCCTGAGAGATTTAATTTCCTAAACTTTACAAGAATACTAAATTGGAATAATTAATTGTATCCTTTGAGACCTAAAGAGTAGGGCAAATGCCCATTTCTAAGCAAATATTAAAGGCCATGTTTGATTTTAATTTACCCTTATTACCAATCTGAATATAAAGTTGTAGGTGGGAAGAAAAAATTCCCTCTGGCTTGCTCAGAAAAGGCTTCACAAAAGAAGTGGGAACTGAAACAGGGTTTATTGACTCAGAGAACAGATTGTGTGAGCAGAGGTCTTAAAGTAGCACCTTTCCCACCTCTTTTTAAAGTCAATATACAATTTCTAGAATATTCCTTTGAAACTATATTCATAATGTCTTCAATCTTATACCTTAGTTAATAGAAGTAATTTTTAATTTTTTTAATGATAGTAATTTAAATTTTTATAATGATAATAATTTAAAAATAATTTTATAAATTTTACTGCAAATCTAGAAGTAGCTTTTGGAAATATTTCTTTCCTCAAAATATTCTGTGCTGTTGTAGGGAAACTTTCCCGTAATGAGAGCTTCTTAAGATTTCCTGGGACAAGACTCTCACAAAGGAATTGTGGAATAATGATGAGTGTTGCTCTTAGTTCACCTCTTGCCCATAATCAGTGTGAGCTTAGTGAAACATTCATAGAGTCAGTGCAAAGGATCATGTAGCTCACATGTGTTATTTTAATTTTCTTACAAATTTATGACAGTTTTTAGGCTTACTTTAAGGTGGCCTAAATGGAATGATGTAGGGAAACTTTCCCGTAATGAGAGCTTCTTAAGATTTCCTGGGACAAGACTCTCACAAAGGAATTGTGGAATAATGATGAGTGTTGCTCTTAGTTCACCTCTTGCCCATAATCAGTGTGAGCTTAGTGAAACATTCATAGAGTCAGTGCAAAGGATCATGTAGCTCACATGTGTTATTTTAATTTTCTTACAAATTTATGACAGTTTTTAGGCTTACTTTAAGGTGGCCTAAATGGACTGTACAAATGACTTACTTTAAGGTGGCTCAGTGGTGAAGAATTGGCCTGCCAAGCAGGAGACACAGGGGACATGGGTTTGGACTCTGGGTTGGAAACAAACCATAGAGAAGGGAATAGCAATCCACTCCTGTCTTCTGGTACTCTCTGGCTTAGATTAGGCCAGATTATCTAACATCCAAAATGCCTGGTGGGAATAGAATACAGTGGTGGAGAAATTACAGGAAGCATCCTAAAAAAGATGAGGTCAGAATGCCAAATCAAAGAGCTTGAATGCTATTTAGTAGGACTTGAAAAAATTTGTCAAGGGACTGACTCTATTGAAGCTGAGTTTCAGAAAAACAATTCTGTATGTGATTCATTGCTTTATTCTGCATGCGATATTTTCCAGGTTGACATGGCATAAATTAACAAATAATTGTTTGGGTGCCCCTAGGTATCATGTTAAGGTTAAAACTGTGAACTAAAGATGCCTTTAAGATTGTTATTTAAACAAAACAAAACAAAACAAAAACCCAAGACAACAAAAAAGGACCCCAGATTTAATGTGATGAATATTGATTTGTTCTTCTGGCCATGTTTGGCACCTTGTTCAAGAGTTGACAGTTGGGGGATTCCCTGGTGGTCCAGAGTTTAAGATTCTGAGCTTTCACTGCTGAGGTCCCCAGTCTGGCCCTGGTCAGGGATTTAAGATCCATGTGACACAGCCAATAAATTAAAGAAAGCGAAGAGCTAACAGTGCTTATTACAGTTCTAAGCACAGTGCTAATAAACAATAGTAATTCAAAGCTATGTAAGAGTCAATCCTTGTTTACAGTAACTTCTCAATGTACTAAGAAGGCAGTGATGTAAACAAATACTTAGAATGCAAGGTGATAGAATCTATAGTATAGTCATATGTTTGTAACTATGGGAGAACAGATGGGAGCAAGTTAATTTGTCTGGGGATGTTGAAAAAACTTTCTGGAAGAAATCTGTCTTTTTCATAATGCAATAACATTCTAGTTTGGCAGTAGAGTACCAGTTCCCATGTGGGAGGGGCAAAATTCATCCTCCAAACCTCTTCCCAGATTCTCATGTATCTGAATTCTTCTCATGAGAATTCCCAGATTCTCATCCCTGGGGGAAGTAGTTGCTATTGCTGCCAAGACCATGGTGACCACAAAAAGGCATTGCTCTCTCAATTGCTCTGGCCCATCAGACTTAAACATACTCTGGGAAACAAAACGGTGCAATATGCAACAAGAGGAGTAATTCTCAAACCTTTTTCCCCACTGAGAAAGCAAGTTGGCAGATGATGTTGACTGAATGATAAACACCTATGGGCTTTGTCAGGTAATGAATAATTTCCCACTGGCTAGCTATGATTTCTCTATTTCTTTCACTTAAGGTACTATATGGTAGTGTAAAGGAATGAGGAAGGTATTACTGAGATAATATGGAATCCTTTTTAGTTCATGTGTATGTGTATATATTATATGTATAAAACCATATTAAAGTATGATAGCTTATTATTCAGTTCAGTTCAGTTCTGTCACTCAGTAGTGTCTGACTCTTTGTGACCCCACGGACTGCAGCACACCAGCTTTCCTGTCCATCACCAACTCCCGGAGCTTACTCAAACTCATGTCCATTGAGTCAGTGATGCCATCCAACCATCTCATCCTCTGTCATCCCCTTCTCCTCCCACCTTCAATCTTTCCCAGCATCAGGGTCTTTTCCAAGGAGTCAGTTCTTCACCTCAGGTGGCCAGAGTATTGGAGTTTCAGCTTCAGCCTCAGTCCTTCCAATGAATATTCAGGACTGATTTCCTTTAGGATGGACTGGTTGGATCTTCTTACAGTCCAAGGGACTCCCAAGAGTCTTCTCTAACACCACAGTTCAAAAGCATCAATTCTTTAGTGCTCAGCTTTCTTTATAGTCCAACGCTCACATCCATACATGACTACTGGAAAAACCATAGCCTTGACTAGATGGACCTTTGTTGACAAAGTAATGTCTCTGCTTTTTAATATGCTGTCTAGGTTGGTCATAGCTTTTCTTCCAAGGAGCAAGCGTCTTTTAATTTCATGGCTGCAGTCACCATCTGCAGTGATTTTGGAGCCCAAGAAAATAAAGTCACTCACTGTTTCCATTGTTTCCCCATCTGCCATGAAGCTTATTATTAGAAACAGAATAATTGTGATGCATCTCATGACTGATTGTGACACACCAGGGCATTCAAATTGTCTGAATGCTGCTGATCTTGATAATTTGGTTTATACAGGTGAGTCAGTTATCTTGTCCTTTGGTTCCCTAAGGCAAGGCCTCCTTACCAATCTCTAAGCCTACCTCTGACGGGCAGATGCTGTCTCTTCTCAATTGCCTGGAAGTTTAGGCATGGCTCAACTCCATGAGAGCTATTTCCAAGAATGTGAGAAACAGGAGAGTAGGCAGGAGCTCCCCTTCTGTTGTTTTGTCTGAGGACTTAGCGCTTTCGCTTGAGATTGCCACTAAGAATTCCCAACCCTTGAGGGAATCTTCCAATCTAAACCACATGAAAAGAGTCATATCCTTAACAGAGGTATCATATTAGACTATCCCACAATTAGGCCCAACATCTCAATTAGAAATCTACTTACACACTCATATAGACACACATCAAAAATAGGGGTGTCTTATTATAAATTATCCAGGAGAGGACATTTGATCTGGCCTTGAAAGATATTCTTGTCTGGAGAATCCCATGGATGGAGGAACCTGGTAGGTTACAGACCATGGGGTCACAAAGAGTCTGACATGACTGAGCGACTTCACTTTCACTTTCTTTACTTTCTTGAAAGATATGTGGACATTTTCTCAGCAGAAAAGGTTGGAAAAGGATTGCTAAACCAAGTGTCAGAGATATGAAAGCTCACGAAGTGTTAAAGAAATAGAAAGCTGAAGTGTAGGGTGTTTTTGAGAACTTGACTTTCACAACTATGTTATAGGTGGATTACTCAGTGCTTGGTCCGATTTTGACATCCTCTGACTAAAATGAATATGGAATGACTCAGCTACCCATAATCAAGTAATTACTCAGGAGTAATTCTAAAGTCATTCAGTATACAAAACAGGATCCCTGAATTTGTTCTCATCACAGTCAGAAGGCTTCCTAAAACTGATAAAGAAATAGACAGTGGTAGGCTGTGCTGTGCTCAACAGAGAAACCCACAGATGGAAACATGGAACTTGGTTTCTTTTTCTTTCTCCCTCCCTCCTTTTCCTCTTTCCTTCTCCTGTCTTCCTTTCTTTTTTTTCATATATAATACATTTATTTTATATCATTTTATTCACATATATTGTATGTCTACTTTATGTCAGCCTCAATACTAGGCACTGAAGTCAAGCAGTAAACAAAAGCAGACGTGGTATCTGATTCCCCTTCCCTTATAGAGCTGGGAGGAAATTGTAGGAGACATTAACCAAATATTCACACAAATGAATTTTAAATTACAACTTCACTATTATGAAAGCAAGGTTATTAGAGATATAAGACTTACAATAGAGGGGTTTAGCCTAGTCTGAAAAGACAATATAATGTAGTAGTTAACCCTGTGGGTTCTGAAAACAAGACCTAATTTTGAATCTTGGCTATGCCACTTTATAGTTGGTTGTGGAGAAATTCCTTAACCTCTCTACGTGTCAATTTCCTCAATGGAGACTAAAAAAAAGTAGATTAGAAGACTTAGTGAATTACTTGTGAAACACCAGAAGGGAGCCTAAAGCACATGTGTTTAATAAATAATACTAAATGGTATCACTACCACCACCACTGTCATTATTATTTGAGGTGGGTATGGGAATGAGGGGAGGTAGCAAAGTGATGACTGAACTGAAATTTGGAGGTTAAACAGAATTTACCAAAGAAGGATGGAATGGGTAAGTTGTGAGAATGACACACAAAGGCCCTATTTCTGGAGGAAACGTAACAATTTCAAGGTACTAAAGAAATTCAGTGAGGCAGGGAGAGTTCTGGAGAAAACGGTTTAAAGGGAGGGTGAACAGGGATGCAAGGTTTCTTCAATATCCACAAATCAATATAATACACCACATTAACAAATTAAAAAATAAAANTAAACCAAGTTATTCAGCCTCTTTTTCTCCACTAATTTTCCTACTACACTATCTGTTTCTAATCTCTCTCTCTATCTGTAATTAAGTTTTTTCCTAGGATGCCGATTCCGTCCGCACCTTCGAATTACCCTGGATTCACCAGGGCTGGACCCCGGCACATCTCCCAAGCCCCCATTTCCGAGATGGCTGCCCCTCGCCAGCTCTGTGGGGAGCGGCTGGCCACCCTGGTACAGCACCTGCTCACTGCCGGCCCTTCATCCACACCAGCGCTCATGACCACAAGCACTGAGGGCGTGAAAACCCCTAACAGAGCTATGCTGACTCCCACCACACAGCTTGGGGTTACCCTTTGATCTGCTGGGCAAGGCCCCCCTCCAAGCCTCGGTTTCCTCATCTGTAAGAGAGAGGTGACAAGAGCCCCAACATTCCAGGGCTGGGGCGTGAGTCTGGGTTTACAGGGCCCCTGGCCCACAGCAGGGGAATCAACGGCGATCTGTCCATTCCCTGGGCTGGGGGGAGGGCTCCCTGCTGCAGGTGTCCCCCACCCCGGCCCCTCACTGCCGCGACAACATACTCGTCCCCGAGCCTGAGCAGGCCGTGGGCTCGGCACTGCCCCCACTGCAGCCTCGGATCAGGGGCTGCAGACACCAGGCCAGCCTCCGGGAAATCTGGACACAGAGCCCTGGCGCCCCGACTCCTGGCCAGCCCTGGGGTCGGAGGCCCCGACCCTGGCCCGTGTGGGCTTGCTGGTACCTGGAGGCGGGTAGCACTGCAGCAGCCGCAGGAGCTTCACAGAGAGCCAGGGCGCCGGCACGAAGTAGTAGGTGTAGTCCTGGAGGTCGGTGGAGGCCGAGGAGACGATCTGGGGGCCGAGAGGGGCGGGCAGGGGCAGGGGCAGGGGGAGGGGCGGCTGTCACAGCGCGAACCTTTGTGGAGCAGAAACTGGAGGCTCAGGGAGGGTGGTGAGGAAGCCTTGGGGACACAGAGTGTGACCGGGTGGATCTAAGCTCAAGCTAGGACTGGTCGATTTTTCCAAGTAAAGCTGGTGTTGANAGGGGCAGGGGGAGGGGCGGCTGTCACAGCGCGAACCTTTGTGGAGCAGAAACTGGAGGCTCAGGGAGGGTGGTGAGGAAGCCTTGGGGACACAGAGTGTGACCGGGTGGATCTAAGCTCAAGCTAGGACTGGTCGATTTTTCCAAGTAAAGCTGGTGTTGAGTGGGCAGGGAATCTTGGCCAATCGATCCCCTTCTGTGAACGCTTGACGCCAGCTGGCACCTCACAACACCCTGGGCCACCTCCACTAGCAGCTGGACCTCACCAGCTCCCTGCAGCGCGCTCCCTTGTGGCTCTCCTCCAACCCCGGAAGCTACTCAGGAACAGGAACTGAATCTGACCCTTTCCTGGGTCCTTGGGCCTACCACACAGTCAGACAAGAGAAGGGCTCAGCGAAGGGGTGGGGGAATTAGTGAAAGAGTGTGTGACTTTATTGTCCTCACGGCAAACTCCTATGCAGCCGTGAAAACCCCTTCTCCAGGAGGCAAGCCTCATCCTGCTCTGAGCCCCTCCATGACAGTAGTTGCCCCTCCTCCACTGTCACTCTCTGTGTCTCTCCTACCAAGCGTGGCCCACAGGAGTATTCAAATGTGTGGTGAATGAATAAAAATGTGGTTGAATAAATGAGCTGATGTTTTGTTCTCTTTGATTGAGAACCCAGGCCTCTCTTTACCTGCTCAGGAAATGTTTTTATTTACTACAAGTTTCAACTCAGGCAAGGATCACCTCCACCAGGAAGCCTTCCTGGACATCTAGGCTGGGTGGAGTGCCTTCTTTGGGGGCCTACAACGTCCTTGCTATCTCCACGACGATACACAGTCCCTTTTATGATAATCTGTGCCTGCGTCGGCCTGTCCTGCAACACATCCCTCCTCCAACCAGGACAGGAAGCCCCTGAAGGCAGGGTCTCACTCATCTGGATCTCCAGTGTCAGCCCGCACAGAGCTGGGCACAGAAGCAGCCTCGGGGCATGCGCCCAGGATAGGGGCGAAGGTGGTGAGGAGCAGAAAGGAGAGAAAGAAAGACGCATGAGAAGGAGAAGCAGGAGAAGAAATGGGAGGAAACAAGCGGGCGCAAGAGGGAGGGAGACAGGGAGCAACCTCCCTTGCTGGGAGCTCCCGGCGCACTGGGCCCTGTGCTCACACGCGGTACAGGTTCACTCACAGCAGCTATGCTGTGAGGCAGGCTCCTGGAATCATCCCGTGGAACAGATGAGGCCAACGAGGCCCAGAGAAGGGACGCCACTTGCCTAGGGCCACACAGCCAGGAGTGGCCGAGCAGGGATGAACTCCGCTCAGAGCCTGCATTCTTAACTGCCGGCCTGGGTGGTCTCTCAGGGAGAGCGAGGGGGGACTAGTGGGGTGCCCAGGGGACAGGCACACCAGGGCCACCTTCCCACAGCCGGCGCGGACACACCTACCCGGCTCAGGCGAGACACGGCCAGGGAGACGCATGTCTTGAAGTCATCCGGGTTCTTCTTGCAGAGACAGGTGATGAGGCTGACAGCGGCTGTGACCACACCCTGCGGGGGCAGGACGGGGACAGCTCAGGGCCCTTGGGGGACTGGGGCATCGGGGAGGGGACAGCGGTCTGCATCTCTGCGCTGGCTGGGCAGGCGCTGGGATGCGGGGGCCATTCTGGTTGTCAGAAATAGAGGCTGGATGTTCTCTGAGGGGCGGGGTGAGTGACGGATGCTGGGGACACTGGACAGGACCCCGGGCAGCCAGGAGGGTGTGGTGTCGTGGACAGAGGCAGGGGGCCTCAGGCGCCCAGGGGTGCCCAGGGTGGGGCAGGGGCCTCACCATGTGCTGGTCGTTAAGCAGGTGCACCACGCGGGCCGTCCACTCGCCCATGGGCACCAGGTCGGGCGAGGCCTTGTAAAGCCGCAGCAGGCACAGGGCCGCGCTCTGCTTCACGCTGTCCATGCTGTCCCTGTGGGCACACAGAGTGGGGTGGGGGGGGGTGCTCAGCCCGACCCCAGCCCTGCACCCCCTCCTCCTCTCACCCCTCCCGGGAAGGGTGTCCAGCGAGAGGCAGCAAGAGCCTCCCAGGAACCCTCTGAGGCTGCCCTCACAGCCCACCAGGCCTGTCTCTTGCTCTACAAAATGGGTTGCATCTCAGTGACCTCACGGGGTCACAGGCAGGGCAAGCGTGGCTCTGTGCCTTCAGTCAGTCACCGCCTGCTTATCTGAGCACCTACTGGGCGCCAGGCACTCCTGTCGGCACTGTGGACTGTGTGTGTGTGCTCAGTAGCTCAGTCGTGTCCGACTCTTTGCAACCCTGTGGACTGTAGCCCGCCAGACTCTGTGGGATTTTCCGGGCAAGAATACTGGGCAGAGCGGTGGGCAAACTGCTCCGAACTGTTTCCTCGGAGAGCTTATGTTCTTACCAGGGCAGCCCCATCCTACAACAGATGCCGTCCAGGTTCAGTGCTCTAGGGCCAGCTAGCGCAGGAGCTCTGGGGATGGTGTTTGGCACAAAAGCCTCACTGATAAGGAACCGGGTGAACAGAAAACTGCGAGAAAACACTAAAAATCTACACAGATGCTCCTGGCAGAGCTAAGAGCCTGTGGAGGCCCCGAGGCAGGTGGGCCTGTGTGTGGGAGGAGCCCCGAGGAGGCTTGGCGCCCCCTACAGTCTCTAGNGAATAGTGATAGTAAGTGAAGCTAGAATGGGAATCAGGAGTCAGATATCATAGGTCCTTGTGGTCCAGGGTCAAGACTCTCAAGTGTATCCTAAGAGCAACAGGAAGACATCCTACACACCCAGGTTCAAACCTTAAGGATTCTCTAAGTCACTGCTATTCTCGGTTCAGTTCAATTCAGTTCAATCGCTCAGTCGTGTCTGACTCTTTGCAACACCATGGACTGCAGCACACCAGGCCACTCTGTCTAACACCAATGCCCAGAGTTTACTCAAACCCATGTCCATTGAGTTGGTGATGCCATCAACTATCTCATCTTCTGTTGTCCCCTTCTCTTCCCACCTTCAGTCTTTCCCAGCATCAGGGTCTTTTCAAATGAGTTAGTTATTCACATCAGGTGGCCAAAGTGTTGGAATTTCAGCTTCAACATCAGTGCTTCCAATGANATGTCCATTGAGTTGGTGATGCCATCAACTATCTCATCTTCTGTTGTCCCCTTCTCTTCCCACCTTCAGTCTTTCCCAGCATCAGGGTCTTTTCAAATGAGTTAGTTATTCACATCAGGTGGCCAAAGTGTTGGAATTTCAGCTTCAACATCAGTGCTTCCAATGAAGATTCAAGACTGATTTCCTTTAGGATGGACTGGTTGGATCTCCTTGTAGTCCAAGGGACTCTCAAGAGTCTTTGAACACCACAGTTCAAAAGCATCAATTTCTCAGAGCTCAGCTTTCTTTATAGTCCAACTCTCACATCCATACATGACCACTGGAAAAACTGTAGCTTTGACTAGATGGACCTTTGTTGGCAAAGTAATGTCACTGCTTTTTAATATTCTGTCTAGGTTGGTCATAACTTTCCTTCCAAGGAGCAAGCATCTTTTAATTTCATGGCTGCAGTCTCCATCTGCAATGATTTTGGAGGCCCTCAAAACAAAGTCTCTCACTGTTTCCGTTGTTTCACCATCTATTTGCCATGAAATGATGGGAACAGATGTCATGATCTTAGTTTTCTGAATGTTGAGTTTTAAGCCAACATTTTCACCCTCCTCTTTCACATTCATCAAGAGGCTCTTTAGTTCTTATTTGCTTTCTTCCATAAGGGTGGTGTCATCTGTATATCTGAGGTTATTGATATTTCTCCCAGAAAGCTTGATTCCAGCTTGTGCTTTATCCAGCCCAGTGTTTCTCATGATGCATTCTGCATATAAGTTAAATAAGCAGGGTGACAATAAACAGCTTTGATGTACTTCTTTACCAATTTGTAACCAGTCTGTTGTTCCATGTCCAGTTCTAACTGTTGCTTCCTGACCTGTATACAGATTTCTCTCACTGCCCATATTCAACTTGTCATCAAGTTGCCATCGAATCCCGTGAGTTCTTCCTTTATAATGTCTCATGTCATTTCCTTCTACTACAGTGCCTCAGGACTGTATCCTAGGCTTTTCAGCTCACATGCTTCAGGCTCTGCACAAGTGGGCCATAAACTTGAGATCAGTAAGATCAATTTTGATCAAACTATTTTCTATATCTTGATTAATATTTAAAATATACTTTTTTCTAAAACAGATAGTACTCTTTGCCAAATGGAGTATTTATTGAGTGGGTCTTGAGAAGTGCAGAGAAGGTTGTTACTTGCAGCAAATAGGTGGTCAAAAGTGTACCATAACACTTGAGCTGGTTCCATAGAAAAATTNCAGTAAGATCAATTTTGATCAAACTATTTTCTATATCTTGATTAATATTTAAAATATACTTTTTTCTAAAACAGATAGTACTCTTTGCCAAATGGAGTATTTATTGAGTGGGTCTTGAGAAGTGCAGAGAAGGTTGTTACTTGCAGCAAATAGGTGGTCAAAAGTGTACCATAACACTTGAGCTGGTTCCATAGAAAAATTTGGAAATTTTGTCTCAGAATATGTAAGAGGGCTTGATCAAACCAGTGAAGAGTTCTTTCAAAATAGAAACATGGAGAACAAGATGGTGGAGGAGTAGGTGAATGTGGAATACATCTCTTTCCATGGATACATCAGGAATACACAGTCAGACACAGAAGTGTGTGCAGAACACCAGCTGAGAGTGGACAGGAGTACCTGACCAGCAGAAAAGAATACATAGACCCACGCAAAACTCAAGATCAAGCCCTGGCCTTTGGAGTGGAAGCACTGAATCCAAGACCCTAGACTACCAGAGAACTAACCCTAGGGTATCAAATAGTGAGAACTCACACAAAGGAAATCACTGAAATACAAGATCTGGTATCAGTCAACCACAAATAGCACCCTGTGCAGGATGCCTCATCTAAACAACAAACAAAACAAAAATACAAACCCAATCATCAGCAGACAGGATTACCACCTCACTGGGCCTTGTGCATTGGAGGAAAAACAAACCAACCAACAAACAGAAACTCAGCACAAATCTCACCCTATAAGAAGCTTACACAAACCACTGGACCAAACTTAGAGGGCAGAAACCAAAAGGAAGAAAGAATTCAACTTTGAAGCCTGGGAAAAGGAGACCTCAAACACAGTAAGCTAAAAACAAAACAAAAAAAAAACAACTAATGAAAAGGCAGAGAAATACTACACAAATGAAGGAACAAACTAGAAACACAGAAGTCCAAATAAATGAAAAGGAAATATGCAAACTACCTGAAAAAGAATTCAGAATAATGATAGTAAAGATGATAAAAAACCTTGAAAGCAAAATGGAGAAAATGCAAGAAATCAATTAACAAAGACCTAGAACAATTAAAGAATAAACATGCAGAGACAAACAACACAATTACTGAAATTAAAAATACTCTAGAGGGAATTAATAGCAGAATATCTGAAGCAGAAGAATGAGTCACTGAGCTGGAAGATAAAATGGTGGAAATTACTTCTGAAGAGCAGAATAAAGTAAAAAGAATGAAAAGAACTGAGGATAGTCTTAGAGACCTCTGGGACAATATCAAACACACCAACATTTGAATAATAGGGATCCCAGAAGAAGAAGAGATAAAGAAAGGGTCTGATAAAATTTTTGAAGAGATTATAAGTTGGAAATTTCCCCTACGCAGAAATGGAAACAGTCATTCAAGTCCAAGAGGCACAAAGAGTCCCATACAGGATAAACCCAAGGAGAAAAACACCAAGACACATACTAATCAAACTAACAGAGACTAAACACAAGGAAAGAAGATTAAAATCAGCAAGGGAGAGCAACAAGTAACATACAAGAGAAACCCCATATGCTTAACAGTTGATCTTTCAGCAGAAACTCTACAGGCCAGAAGGGAATGGTAGGATATATTTAAAGTACTGAAACAGAAAAATCTACAACCAAGATTACTATACCTGGCAAGAACCTCATTCAAAATTGATGGAGAAATAAAAAGCAAAGAAACCCCATATGCTTAACAGTTGATCTTTCAGCAGAAACTCTGCAGGCCAGAAGGGAATGGTAGGATATATTTAAAGTACTGAAACAGAAAAATCTACAACCAAGATTACTATACCTGGCAAGAACCTCATTCAAAATTGATGGAGAAATAAAAAGCTTTCAAACAAGCAAAAGTTAAGAGAGTTCAGTACCACCAAACCAGCTTTACAACAAATGTTAAATGGACTTATATAGTCAAGAAATACAAGAGAAGAAAAAAGATTCACAAAATCAACCCCAAACAGTTAAAAAATGGCAATAGGAACATATATATATCAATAACTACTTTAATGTAAATGGGTTAAATACTCCAACCAAAAGACTGGCTGAATAGATACAAAATCAAGACCCATATATATGCTGTCTGCAAAAAACCCACTTCAGATCTTAAGACACATATAGACTGAAAGTGAGAGGATGGAAAAATATATTCCATGCAAATGGAAAGCAAAAGAAAGGTGGAGTAGCAATCCTCAATATCAGACAAAATATACCTTAAAATAAAGAAGATTACAAAAGATAAGGAAGGACACTACGCAATGATCAAGGGATGAATCCAAGAGGAAGATATATCAATTGTAATATCTATGTACCCAACATAGGAGCACCTCAACACATAAGACAAACATTAACAGATATAAAATGAGAAATTGACAATAACACAATAATAGTAGGAGACTTTTAACACCACACTCACATCGATGGACAGATCATCAAAACAGAAAATTAATAAGGAAACACAAGTCTTAAATATACATTAGATGAGATAGACCTCATTGCTATCTTTAGGATGTTCCATACAAGTGCAGAAGAATACACCTTTTCAAGTGCATGTGGAACATTCTCCAGGATAGACAACATCTTAGGTCACAAATCAAACCTCAGTGAATTTAAGAAAATGGAAATCATATCAAGAATCTTCTTTGACCACAATGCTATGAGACTAGATATCAATTACAAGAAAAAAACTGTAAGAAACACAAACACATGGAGATTAAACAACATGTTTCTAAATAACCAACTGATTACTGAAGAAATCAAAAGGGAAATCAAAGAATTTCTAGAAACAAATGACAATGAAAACACGACAACTCAAAGCCTATGGGATGCAGCAAAAGCAGCTCTAAGAGGGACCTTTATAGCAATACAATCTTACCTCAAGAAACAAGAAAAACATTGAATAGACAGCCTAACTTTACACCTAAAACAACTGGAAAAAGAAGAACAACAACAAAATACCAAAATTAGGCAAAGGAAAGAAATCATAAAGATCCAAGCAGAAATAAATGAAAAAGAAATGAAAGAAACAATAGTAAAGATTAATAAAACTAAAAGCTGGTTCTTTGAGAAGATAAAACAGAATTGACAAAAGTTTAGCCAGACTCATCAAGAAAAAAGAAAGAAGAATCAAATCAACAAAATTAGAAATGAAAAAGGAGAGGTTACCACAGATAATGAAGAAATACAAAGGATTATAAGAGACTATTATGAACAGCTATATGGCAGTAAAATGGATAACCTGGAAGAAATGGGCAGATTTTTAGAAAAGTTCAATCTTCTAAGACTGAACCAGGAAGAAATAGAAATTATGAACAACCCAATTACAAGCACTGAAATTGAAGCTGTGATCAAAAATCTCCCAAAAAACAAAAGCCCAGGGCCAGGTGGCTTCACAGGACAATTCTATCAAACATTTAGAGAATAGCTTATGCCCATCCTTCTAAAACTCTTTCAAAAAATTGCAGAGGAAGGTATACTTAGAAACTCATCCTATGAAGTCACCATAACCCTGATACCAAAACCAGACAAAAACAACACCAAAAAAGAAAACTAGAGGCCAATATCACTGATGAACATAGATGCAAAAGTCCTCAACAAAATTTTAGCAAACAGAGTTCAGCAACACATCAAAAAGCTCATACACCGTGATCAATTTGGGTTTATTCCAGCAATGCAAGGATTCTTCGAAATATGCAAATCAATCAATGTGATAAACCATGCTGACAAATTGAAAGATAAAAACCATATGACAGTCTCAGTAGATGCAGAAAAAGCCTTTGACAAAATTCAGCACCCATTTATTGTCAGGAAGCATTTAACAGAGGCTTCCTGTGTGCTGTTTTGGATCTGTCAGGGATCCTCTATTCCTTATTAATTCCTGAATTAAGAGGAGAGGCAAGCCTCTCCCGGGGCTGAGGAATCCAGGCATTTCCTTTGTTAGTTTTTCAGTACGGTGATAAGTACCCTCTTCCTTCTTATGAACCATACGGTAAAAGTGATTGTTTACAACTCTCTCTCTTTAATATGGATTGCCTATGTTTTGTAAGTCTGGAATTTTAATCTTTATCTTTGCTGAGAATAACTACCTTGTAAGACAGTATATATGACCACACCATGTTGATTAAAACACCTTTGCTCCATCAGAGCTTTGGTCCCCGTGTCTTGCTTTCTTTCTCTCTCTCTCTCAGGCTAATTCTTTTGGAGTGCAGAGACCCGTCGTGCTCTTTCTCCTGCCCAGGCTTCTAAGACCCTCTGGTGAAGACGCACTGTGCCTTCACCCCTAAGGACGGTGCCAGGGTGCCTTTGTGAGTGACGCAAGCCCTGTGTCACAAGGCTTTATTGGTTTTCTGCTTAAACCAAGGAATATCAGCCTCTTTCTCTCTCTCTTTTACTCTCTTATCGTCAACTCCAGACCACTAGGTTCCAGTCCATTAAGGACTTCAACAATTTATGATTAAACTCTTCAAAAAATAGGCATTGAAGGAAACTACCTCAATATACTAAAGGCCATATGTGATAAGTCTACAGCAAATATTATTCTAAAATGGTGAGAAACTGAAAGCATTCCACCTAAGACTGGGAACAAGACAAGGGTGTCCACTTTCACCACTATTATTCAACATACTTTTGGAAGTCCTAGCTATAGCAATCAGAGAAGAAAAAGAAATAAAAGGAATCCAGATAAGAAAAGAAGAAGTAAAGCTCTCACTGCTTGCAGATGACATGATACTGTGCACAGAAAATCCTAAAGGTAGTATCAGAAAATTACTAGAGCTAATCAGTGAATTTAGCAAAGTTGCAGGATACAAAATCAATACCCAGAAATCACTTGCATTTCTGTATACTAACAATGAAAAAATCAGAAAGAGAAATTAAAGAATCAATCCCATTCACCATTGCAACAAAAATAATTAAATATCTAGGAATAACTTACCTAAGGAGACAAAAGAACTGTACACAGAAAATTATGACACTGATGAAAGAAATCAAAGATGGCATAGACAGACAAAGAGATATTTCATGTTCCTGTGTCAGTTCAGTTCAGTCGCTCAGTCGTGTCCAACTCTTTGCGACCCCATGAATCGCAGCACGCCAGGCCTCCCTATCCATCACCATCTCCCGGAGTTCACTCAGACTCACGTCCATCAAGTCCATGATGCCATCCAGCCATCTCATCCTACCCCCAGCCCCTTCTCCCCCAGACCCAGGGGTCCAGACCCCCAGCTCCTTCTCCCCCAGACCCAGGGGTCCAGGCCCCCAGCCCCTCCTCCCTCAGACCCAGGGGTCCAGCCCACCGGCCCTCTTCCTCAGACCCAGGGGTCCGGCCCCCAGCCCCTCCTCCCTAGACTCACAATCTGCTTCTCCGTGTACTTGTTGGAGCTCAGCAGGTTCACAGCCTCCATGTGCCCAAAGTCGATGTCGTGGCCAAGCAGGAAGATAAAGAGCAGCTTACACACGTACTTTTTCTTGCTGTAGCCGTCCAAGGCCTTGTCCCCTGGGGTCAGAGGAAGGAGGACGGGGCGGCAAAAGTGAGAAAGGATTACACTTATAAGTCTCGGGTATGCCAGCCCCCAGCCCGCTCCTTCCGCAGACCCAGGAGACAGGCCCCCAGCCTACCCTTGAACTTGGAGCGGATGTTGGCCAGTTCCTTGTTGATTCTCTTAATCTCCGCCTCCTTGCTCTTACCTAGGGAGGAGAAGGCAGGGCAGGTGAGGAGGGTCCCAGAGAGTTGAGCTGCCTGCCCTCACTTTCCGGGGCCAGGACCCTCCCAGGCGGAAGGGCGGATTCTCTCTATGCTGGGGTCCCGGTCTGGGGGCTGAAGTCAGGCCTGCGACTCCATCTCTGTATGGGAGCTTCAGGGAAGTGAGAACCTTCGCTCAGGGGTCCCTACCACCCAGAGGAAAAGCCTGGCACACACTCTGAAGCTATCCCTGACCCCCTCCCTTCCTCTTCCTGTTCCTGTTGCATCCATGGCTCTGCACCAACCCCCAGCTGAAGTAAGCCCCTGGCAGAGAACGTGTGATGAATGAATGAGTGAAGAGATCGGCTGCCCTCAAGCTGACCCCTGGGGCCCTCAACCCCACATCCCTACTGACCTCAGCATCTCCTGAAAGCCTCCTCTGCCCTCAGCTTCCTAATTTTACTCACTCACCATGCCTTGTGTCCTGAGCTCCCCGCTGCCCCCCAACCTGACAGTTCTTTCCATAACCCATGCCACCCCCGAAGCCTGGCCCACAGACCCACTTCCTCCTTCCCCGCTACACGTCCGTCTGCAACATCCCTACTCTTCTGATGAGACGCACCCAGAGGCGGACTCAAGAGGGCCTCCCCGGGCCCCACGAGCCTCTGTGCTCCTTGATGCCCAGGAGACCCCATCAGACCACGATCCGACTGGACAGTGACCCGGTCTCGGCCGCCCTCACCACCAGCTGTGTCCCTCCTCCAGCCTCCCAGTCCCACTCGAGCCAGACTTCACCATCACACCCTTGGCAGGCTTCAGCACTCACTCAGCTCCTCCGAGCAGAGAAACCTGGGTGTCCTCACCCCTTCCCCAAGTCGTCGCCACGTCCTCTCTGTTCGACCCTCAGAACAGGAGCCCAGACAACCTCCACCATGACCATCTTGTCCAGACCCCATGCCTGCCCACCTGGATCACTGCAGCAGCCTCCCAGGGCGGGGACTCCACCCCGCGGCCAGCAAGCCCTCTGGCCATGCCCTGGTCACCCCTCACATCTCGCTGTGTGTCCGGCCTGGCAGGCCTCCGCCAGTTCCAGGGCCATTCCAACGCCCTCCCACCTCCAGGGCCTTTGCACCTGCTATGTCCATCTGTCCAGTTCTCGTCTCATCAATTGGGTCTCAGCTCTTGTCACCTCCTCCACGCGGCCTTTCCTGGCCAGTTCTTTAAAGGCAATGCTTTATTCTTCAGCTTCCTCATTTTATAAAATGCACTCCCTGGCACATGTCACATTGCATAACCATTTATCTCTACTGTCAAACCTCGGCTCCCTCTTCATTACAAGCCATCAAGAGGGAGTTTCTAGAACAGTGCCCAGCATATAGCAGGTGCTTAACAGATGTCTGGTCGGGACTTCCCTGGTGGTCTAGTGGCCAAGGCTCCAAGCTCCCAATGCAGGAGGCCTCGGTTTGGTCCCTGGTCAAGGAACTAGATCCCACATGCTGCAACTAAGACCTGGTACAGTCAAATAAATAAAAATAAATATTATAAACAATAAAAATAAACGGCTAGTCATCTGAAGGGTGGAGACTGCTCTGACCCATGGCTTGTGCCAAGGCAACAAGGAGGTTCAAATGAATGAATGAATGAATGAAGGAGCAAGTAAGAGTATGTCCTCTCCTTCTCTTTAGAAATCCTGCCTCACCAACTACTCCCAACTTCCAGGGAAGCTCCCATAAACCCCACTTCAGCTATCAACTCCTTCAGGAAGCCCCCTTTGATTAGCACCTCCTGATCAGTTCTAAGCAGATGCTACAGCTGCCTTGTGCAATATGGCAGCTGTCAGCCAGGCAGCTCGCGAGCACCTGAAAGGTGGCTGTTCTCAACTGAAATGAGTGGCAAAGACACAATTAGAACACTCAGTGTCGGGAAAGAAAAGGAATGTAAACTATCTTATCACAAAGTTTAAAATATTAATTAGTTGTTGTTGTTCAGTTGCTAAGTTGTATCCGACTCTTTACAACGCCATGGACTGCAGCACATCAGGCTTCCCTGTCCTTCAACTATCTCCGGGAATTTGCTCACACTCATGTCCACTGAGTCAGTGATGCCATCCAACCATCTCATCCTCTATCACCTCCTTCTCCTGCCCTCAATCTTTCCCAACATCAGGGTCTTTTCTAATGAGTTGGCTCTTCGCATCAGGTGGCCAAACTTTCCTTTAGGATTGACTGGTTTGATCTCCTTGCAGTTCAAGGGACTCTTTCCAAGTCTTCTCCAACACCACAGTTCGAAATCAACAATTCTTCAGAGCTCAACCTTCCTTATGGTCCAATTCTCACATCCATACATGACTATTGGAAAAACCACAGCTTCACCTAGACCAGCTTTTGTCAGCTATGTGATGTCTCTGCTTTTTAGTACAGATATTTAGTTTTGCCATAGCTTTTCTTTCAAGGAGCAAGTGTCTTTTAATTTCATGGCTACGGTCACTGTCTGCAGTGATTTTGGAGCCCAAGAAAAAGTCTGCCACCGTTTCCATTTTTTCCCCATCTATTTTTTTTTTTTAATCTTTACTGAATTTGTTACAATATTGCTTCTGTTATGTTTTGCATGTGGGATCTTAGTTCCCCAGCCGGGGATCAAACCTGCACCCCTTGCATTGGAAGACGAAGTCTTAACCACTGAACCACCAGGGAGATCCCTCCCCATCTATTTGCCATGAAGTGATGCGACCGGATGCCATGATCTTAGTTTTTTGAATGTTTACTTTTAAGCCAGCTTTTTCACTCTCCTCTTTCGCCTTCATTAAGAGGGTCTTTAGTTCCTCTTCACTTTCTGCCATTAGGGTGGTTTTAAATGAAAAAAAAAAAATCTAAATACTGATAATATGTTGAAGTGATGCTTTCAAATTGTGGTGCTGGAGAAGACTCTTGAGAGTCCTGTGGATAGCAAGGAGATCAAACCAGTCAATCCTAAAGGAAATCAATCCTGAATATTCATTGGAGGGACTGATGCTGAAACTGAAGTTCCAACACTCTGGGCACTTGATGTGATGAGCTGACTCACTGGAAGACTCTGATGATGGGAAAGACTGAGGGCAGGAGAAGGGGGTGACAGAGGATGAGATGGTTGGATGGCGTCACAGACTCGACATGAATTTCAGCAAATTCCAGGAGATGGTGGAGGACAAAGAAGCCTAGCATGCTGCAGCCCATGGGCTTGCAAAGAGTCGGACACGACTGAGTGACTGAACAAGGGTGTATCAATTTTAAATACATTAAAATTAATCTGGCCCATTCCTTTCTGCCTTTTAACAAAAATGTGGCTCCCGAGGAAGTTAAAAACCACACGTGTGGCTCACACTCTGGGCAGGACGGCTCTCAGGCCTTCCCACACTGCCTGGGTCAGCGCTGCTGTGGTGTCTGGGTCTGCCCCGTCCCCAGACCACACTGGGAACCACCTGAGGGCTGGGCCACTTTTCTAGTAATGACTCCATGTTTCCCAGGCTTACTGAGTGGCTGCGCTCAGTTAAGACAAGATGTGAAAAAATGCCAACTGCCTGAATAGGTACAGTGACCCGCTCCCGGTCCTCAGGGAGGGAGGCGGGTCTCCGGGATCTAGGTAAAGGGCCGTGATGAGGCTGAACCGGCCTGTGTGGCCCCAGAGCCCATCTGACGCTTCATTTATTAATTACACGGTTCCTGAGCCCTGCGGGGCAGGCTGAGGAGGGCCACGCCGGGCACCCAGGACTACAGAGATCCGGCACTTGTGAGCCTACCCCAGGGCCTCCGGGCCCGGTGGGGCGCAGGCTGCATACCCCCTGCCCACATCTGAGCAAAGTATGCGTGGATAGAGGTCACGGGGGCACCCGTGGGGCCTTGCTGGTGGCTGCCGAGAGGAGGGGACATTTGAGGAGGGCTGTGAAAGATGAGGTGAGTTCAGGCGCAGTTCACCAGGGAGAACTAAGCCACGCTGCTGAGTGCCCACGGGAGGATGGCCAGGGCGTCAGGACAGCGCCTCCCCTGGGGGCCGGGTGGGGCGGGGCAGGGGCGGGGACCGGCACCCACGCACGGTGCGCATGCTCCGTTCATTCTCCCAGCCTGTGCAACACTCACTCTAGTATTACCTTAAAGCTATTCTGTAGGTACCAGAAAAGAAAAAAAAAAAAAAAGTTTTTATAAACGGACCACATTCCACACAGTGGCTGCCTAACTTTTACCACAGGTAGATGGAAACCTGAATGGTAATTACATTTCCAACACTAGAGCCCTCTCCGGCCTTTGCTTACACCTCTATTAAAAGCTTCAAGAAGCAGACAAAACTAACCGAGAGTGTTGGATGACTGAGCAGTGAGCAGGGGGTGCTGAGGAGCTGGGGATGTTTGTTCTTGCATCTGGGGGCCAGTTATGCAGCTGTGTTCAGCTGCGGAAAATTCATCAGATTTTGATGATGGCTTCATCAAAATTCATCACTTATAATCTGTGAGCTTTTTTATAGATACACTATATATATATATACCTGTAAGTGAATATATATTTGTGTAGGAATATATATTAACATATTAACATTAATATATATTAACATGACAGAGGCAAACACGGTGGGGGCTGGGAGGCTAGAATCAGATGGGAGGAAGAAAGCTTCCTAGTACCCAGCACCTGGGATTTCAGGCTCCAAGGACAAGGCTGAAATGCACAAATAAGTTAAAAAAATATAGTTAAGTATATCAATGACATAGAGAATGTCAAACAGACACGGAAAATTTGAAGAATATTCAGGAACTCCTTGGGACTTTCCTGGCAGCCCAGTGGCTTAGACTCCACGCTCCCAACACCTGGTCAGGGAACTAGATCCTGCTGGCCGCAACTAAAGATCCCATGAGCTGCAAGTAAGACCCAGCACAGCCAAATAAATAAACAAACAGTAAGGGACTTGCCCACGGCCCAGTGGCTAAGAGTCCACCTTCCAACGCTGAGGACATGGGTTCAATCCCTGGTCGGGGAACTAAGAGCCGACAGGCGGCAGAGCAACTGAGCCCGCCCCAAAGCCTGCATGCCGCAACTCAGGCCCAACGCAGCCAAATACAAACACAGATTAAAAAGAATTATGATAGTCAGCTGAGTGAATTATTCATTATGCTATAGTTGGACATTTCACTCCTTTAATAAAAAATATTAGTGGCTGCTATGTGTAAAAATTAAAAATAAACTTTAAAAAAATATTTATATTGTCCACATCTATTTGACAGTGTCTTCTGGATCACCAATATACTTTCCTATAAAAAAAGAATTCACAGAAAGAACAAAGCATCAGGTCTCCAAAAGAGAATGTTCTGTGGCCCTGAGGAAGGGCATTCTGAAAGAGCACATAACCTCTGCAAATATCTAGTGCCCGGGTGCCCAGAGACAGCACCTGGGTGCTGCCGAGGGTAACGCATGGGAGAAAGGGGCTATAGGCAGCTGTGACAGAACTGGGCTGCTGGAAGAAACTTTTCATCACTCAGGGCCAGCCTGCAACAGGAGGTGAGCTCCCTGTCACAGGAGGCATGTAAGCACTTCAGGGTGTTTTTTAAAGAGATTTCTTTATCTTCAAACATTCCCTGGCTCAGGCTCAGACCCTGCTCTGCCCTGGGGATGCTCCCTGACTGGAGGGGAGGCTCCCTGACTGGAGGGGAGGCTGATAGGTATAACGTGGAAAACTTTGACAGGGGCAAACACGGTGAAGGCTGGGAGGCTAGAATCAGATGGGAGGAAGACAGCTTCCCGGTACCCAGCTCCTGGGATTTCAGGCTCCAAGGACAAGGCTGAAATGCACAAAGCAGCAATAAGGGGAGGTGTGCCTGGGGTACGAAGGTCAGCTTGCGTGAAAGCCCAGGGGCTAGCACAGCAGGTGGGGGTAGACTGCAGGGTTCCCTGCGGGTGCTGACCTCTTCTGCCTGCAGCGGTTGCTGTGAGGGCCCTGCAGGAGGGAACGAGGCCACCGTCTGGCTGCAGGCCAGGGCAGGGGACTGCTGAACGCTCCAGATATACCAAGGGACTCCTGGCTGGGGGAGCTGCAGCTTCCCTGAACATGTAACCTGGGGCATCGGGGTGCGGCTGCCACTGCCATCAAAGGGATCCTCACCAACCCTGACTGCCATGAAGGGACTGTCACGCTTTTACAGCAGTCAGGTCACCCAGGCACTATCCGGTGCCTCACTGCCAGGCCATTTGGAGCTTTCCAGACAATTGCTGTTTACAGTACAAAGGAGCAAATGTTTCTCTCTACTAGGATGTGCCCTGCTGTCTCCCACACAAGTCCTGACAGCCCCGAGTCCTCAAAGAGGCTTCTGCAAGATGAGACTGTTGACTCGATCCCTGTGAAGTTCACAACGTGCTGTCCCCGCTCCGCCCACTAGGGGAGCCACTGGCCACACGCGGCCACTGGGCACTCCAAATATGGCTGGTGCCTCTGAGGGACTGGATTCCTAATTTACTTGTAATAAGTTAAAAATTAAAAAATGATCCTCCACTCAGTTACTGGGAAAGTATGTTTGGAACGACTTCGACCCTTTTGTGAAGCTTCTTTTTAACCACAAGTTTTATAAACTATTCAGACAGAGCACGTTATTTCCAATGAAAATGGAGCTTCCGAGTGGAGAAAGGAACATAAACTGTCTCATTAATCATTGAAAAAATATCGATTGCACATGCAGATAATATTTGGGCCATCCAGGGGTAAAGGAAATAAAACATGTTAAAGTTCATTTCCCCCGTTTTACTTTTGTAATGTGACTCCTGGAAAATTAAGATGCCTTTATGTGGAGGGACCTCGAGATTGTCATATTAAGTGAAGTAAGAAATATATTAGAGAGACAAGTATCACATGATATCACTTATCTGTGGAATCTAAAAAAAAGATACAAATGAACTTCTTTATGGAACAGAAACAGACTCACAGACATAAAAAAACAAATTTAAGGTTACCAAAGGGGATAGCTGGGAAGTTGGGAGGGATAAATTAGGAGGTTGGGATTAACATATACACACTACTATACACAGAAGAGATAAATAAGAACCTATTGTATACCACAAGGAACTATACTCAATATCTTATAATATCCTAAAATGGAAAAGAACCTGAAAAAGGATATATATGTGTGTGTGTGTATATATACACAAAAAACGCAATTAAAAAACTGAGGTATAGTTAATTTCCAACTCATTGGAAAAGACTGATGCTAGGAAAGGTTGATGGCAAAAGAAGGAAGGGGCAGAGGATGAGCTGGTTAGACAGCATCACTGACTCAGTTCAGCCAGTCAGTTCAGTCGCTCAGCTGTGTCCGTCTCTTTGCGACCCCATGGACTGAACAACAACTTTAAAAACCTGTACCTATGTGGACTGCCACGTGAAAGCCCCAGGTTAGATGTTATCAAAGTCCTCAATGTCCCCAAGAGAGTTTTCTCCTTGAGCAACCAAGTCACACCCCATCATTCCCTGGCTTGAACTCAGCTGCAGAGACCTCCTGAACTGCTTCCCAACATATGAAGGGGGCATGTGCTGCTCTGTAAACCCTGAGCCTCTGCCTGGGAACACTGGTTCCTCAAGGGCAGGGGTGGGGGCCCACGATCAGGGCCAGGGCCCAGGGCAGTCCTAACACAGTGCTCAGTTGCTTCAGTCGTGTCCGACTCTTTGCAACCCCACGGACTGTAGCCCGCCAGGCCCCTCATCTGTGGGATTCTCCAGGCAAGAATACTGGAGTGGGTTCCCATGCTCTCCTCCAGGGGATCTTCCTGACCCAGGGATCGAACCCACGTTTCTTGCATCTCCTGCATTGGCAGGCAGGTTCTTTACCACTAGCACCACCTGGGAAGCCCCCTGTCCTGACACAGGTGAGGTGCTGAATGTGATTGTGGACTGAGGTCACAAGAAACACAGCTAGAGGGAGAAAGGGGGCTCAGGTCTGGATCTGTCTGTTGCCGGCATCAAGCCAGTTCCTTTAACACACTGATGCTGGAGCACCACCAAAGTGGGACTCATTCCTTTTGCTGAGTCAAATCCTATTCCTTCACCGCTCTGAATCTCTCCCTGGCTCCCATCTGGCCCAGTGTAAAAGCAAAGTCCTTACTGGATCCACTAGCTCCCTCTCTGACCACAGCTCCCACCCTCTCCCCACATTCCTGTTCCTCAATAACAGTCCTGCCTCAGGGCCTTTGCACAGGCTGTCTGTGCAACCAAGAATGTCTTTTCCAGACTTCTATGGGCCAATTCACCCACCAAACTCTGCTCCAATGTCACCTTCTCAGGGAGAGATTCTGACCAGCCAATACCAAAGCGCCATCCCTGACCTTGTCCCTGTACCTCTTCCTTGCTTTATTTTTTCCCAGCACTCTGAACAGCTGAACACTGTATACTTACCTGTGGGTTGGTCCAGCTCCCCGCTAGAATAGGAGCACCACAGGGAGGGGACTTCTGCTCACCACTGTGGTCTCATCACTTAGAAGAGTGTCCGGCACTCAGTCAGTGCTCACAAAGATAAGATTCGTTCACTCATTCACTCAATCAGCAAATACCTCAAAAGGGCTCCCATGGGCCAGGCCCTGAAGAAGGTGGAACTGGGGACCCAGAGAGAAATCAGACCCAGGCCTGTGTTCCAGGGTTTGGGGAAGACTGCCACAAACAGGATGGGTCACAGTTTGTTGTGAAATGTGCTCCCTGGAGAGCTTGGGGCACTGCGACAGCCCAGCACCCACTTCCCATCCATCACCTGCACTCTCCTTAGGCTTGGGGAGGGCTGGGGCCCTAGAGAGGAGGGAGCCCCGCCCCTGCCTTAGGGAGCTCCCAGCAGATAAGTGTCTGGAGGCCAGACTCCCACTCCAGACAAGACAGGACCACGCCTTCAGGCCAGGCCGGGCCTCACCCCTCCCTTTCTTATCTGCAGAATTTGCCCTTCCTGGCTCTTCTCCTCAAAGCCTGCCTTCAACCCCTTCTAGATCCTCCCCCCAGCTCCACTGTGCCAATCCTCCATTAGGAGGCCTCCACTCTCCTCCTGTCCTCCACCTGCCCCCCAACCCTCCTCTTCCCCACTCGGATTTGAAACCCTCTCCAGTGCTCAGGACAAACACCATCCTGGCCTCTGCCCACCTCCCCAAGGTCAGATAGCATCCCTCTCTGCACCAGCTGTAACACAGACCTCAGAGAGTCTCGACGGGGCCTCAGGACCCTTGCACGTGCTGTCCCTCTGCCTTCAGAGCTCGCCTCCCCTTCCTCTAGCCTGGCTAACTCCTCCACATTGTCTGGGGAATGCAATAAGACAACTCCTGTTCTCCCAACACCGTGGCCCTCTCCCTCACTGGACTTAGGACAGCTACAATCTTTTTTTTTCCCAACTTAAAAAAAAAAAAAAATGGGGGGACTTCCATGGTGGTCTAGTGGCTAAAACTCCAAGCTCCCAACGCAAAGGGCCTGGGTTCGATCCCTGTTTGGGGAGTTAGATTCCACATGCTGCAACCAAGACCCAGTGCAGCCAAACAAATAATAAATATAAAATTTTTGATGAGAACAGGAAAGGAGCCAGGACAGGGCTTTTAAACAAGTCGGTATCAATTCTCAAAGCAAATGTCACATGACTTTCTGAGGGGCAACAAGATATCCCTCTCTGAATGCTTTGTAATATATTTAGATTTGACTTTATGCTACACAAAGAAAATACATTTAATGTATCATCAAACAGGGGCATACGTGAAATAAGAGGATTTGCTGTAGAGCACAGGGAACTATATTCAACCACAGTGGAAGAGAATATGCGAACAAAATACATATATGTAAAACCGAATCACTTTGCTGTACACCTGAAACTAACACAATATTGTATATCAACTGTACTTCAGTCAGAGAAAAATTGAGCAACAATTCACAGAGCACACAGCTCACCACTGGGCAGTGCCAATCAGGGTTTCTTTGGTAGATCCACAGCGCTGTCCATCTATCACCACCATCTACCTCCAGAACATTCTCATTACCCCCTAAAGAAACCCTGTTCTCATTAGAAGTCACTTTACATTCCACCACCCCCTCGCCCGAGGCAGTCACTCAACTACTGTCTGATTCTCTGGATTTGCTGCTTCTGCACGTTTCCTCTCATGGAATCCTACAATACGTAGCCTCTTATGTCTGGCTTCTTTCCCTCAAAATGATGTCTTCAAGGTTCACCCATGCTGTAGCCTCCACAGTCCTTCATTCTTTTTGATGGCTAAATAACATTCCATCGTGTGGGCGTCCACACTGTGTTTTTCCATCCATCTGCTGGCGGGCATCCGGGTTTGTTTGTGCTCTCTGGCTATGGATCATCAATGATGCTATACGAACATCCATATACGAGTGTTTGGGAGGTGGACAGCTGCAATTTTTATGCAGTTCCTGTCTCCCTCTGGGGCCGGGAGGTTCATGGGGGTACAGACAAGTCTGTCCTATCTACCACTGTGTTCCCAGCACCCACAAGAAGGTTTGAAACATACCAGCCATTCAACATACACTCGATGAGAAAACCAAGGACAAGAGGCACCCTGATCCTCCAGTCCTGATTCTTTTGGCTAAACGACCTCCACTGCCCCCAGTCGGAGTCTCTCCTCCATCCTCTGGCTTCCCTCTGGGGTCCAGCGGTGACACCCACTTGTTTTCTCTTTCCTTCCCCACCCCCACCATCCAATCCCTTTGCAGATCCTCCAAGATCTATCTCTAACCCAAACACTTCTCAGGGTTTCCTTCCCACCCGAGTCGAGTAAATCACCATCTCACGCGGGGATGCCTGCAACAGCCCCTTAATTCTTTCCCTGTTTCCAATCCTACCTCCTTGGGTCTACTCTCTATCCAGCAGCCAGAGGAACTATTTGAAAATATCAATCAGGTCCCGTCCCTCCCATGCTCAAAACCTTCCCGCCATTCTCGCTTCAGAGAAAGGCCAAGGTGCCCCCCGTGGCCCACAAAGCCCTACCTGCTCCCTGTCTCTTCTCTGCCCCAATCGCCCACCTCTCCCACCCTCCCTTGCTTGGCTCCAACCACACAAGCCCACAAGCCCCTCGCTCTTATCTGAACCCTCACCAAGTGTGCTACAACCTCAGGACCTTTGAACATACCATTCCGCTGCCTGGACCCCTCTTGCTTCCAAAATCTGTACCACTCGCCCCTTCTCGATCCTGTTCCCTTCCCGCTCTTCCTGCCCTTCTTTTTCTTCACAGCACTAGTCATCGTCTGTAGTTCTGTGTTTATATTTTAATCTCCCTCCTGGCACGAGTGCTCCAAGGGGCAGGAATTTCTGTTCACTGTGGTAGCCCTCGTCCCTAGAAGTGTCTGGCACACTGGAGTGATCAAAAAGCATTTGCCAAATGAGAACGAATGAATGAACCTTCAGAGGCAAGATGTTCTGGTCAATGGAGTCAGCTGACAATAAAATGGAGCCTTCAAGAGGTTGAATGACTTGCCAAGGGTCACAAGGTAGGTGTCAGAGGCAATGCACACCTTCTTCTAACAGCTGCCCTCCGCCACAACCCACAACCCCTCAATGCTCCACCCCTTTCCTAACAAACATAACGTCCCTCTGCCACTTGGTACCCAAGTTTCCACCCTTCCTGCTCATGGAGCACCTACTATGTGCCAGATCATCCCATACCTGCTAAATTCTAAAATCATCACTGGGCACTTGCAGAAGCTGCTCCTCAGATTTGGCCAAGTAACAAAAACAGGAGCCAAGACATCTAATGCCTGGAATGTGTGAAACGCCTCACTCACATTCAGTTATCATCACAACCCCATCAGGAAGATGCCATCAGCAGTCCCTCCTGACAGATGAGGAAACCGAGAGGTGAAGTCCCTCATTCAAGGTCACAAGGCAAGGGGATGGGAGCACTCAAACTCAAACCGAAGCCTGGCTGACCCCGGAGCCTGTGCGGATACAGCCTCTGAAGCTCTTGGCAGCTCCAAACACCAACACCCGCTCCCAAGAGCTGGGAGCTGACTTGGCGCCAGGCCTCCCGTAGTCACGACCATTCTTCCTGCTGGTGAGGGCTGTCCCCATGTTGATGTGGTCAGAGGGGAGAGGACTCCAGATTCAGGGCTGCCCTGCTCCCCGACCCATGACCCCTCTGGAACCAGGCTTCCCCCCATGCCCTCCAGCTTTCCAGATCTCTTCCCCATGGATGTCTAAGGCCCCCCAGCCCCTTCTTTGAGATCTGAGCTCTCTCCCTTCTGGCACTTCCCCCAAATCCCCACATTATAATGACCTCTCCTTTCCAGGTCCCCCAGCTCCCTGTTTCGGGTTCTCCCAAGACTCCATCTGCAGCGCTTCTCCGAGCTCCCCTCAGTAACCCCTAGAGCCCCTTCTCCACTGCCTGCCTGCCACGTCTCCTAAGCAATCCTTTATCCAGGAGCCCCTCTGTGCCTCACCAAGGTCCCAGAGAGTCTCCCTTGTTCCCATCTCTCTTCCCCAAATCCCTGGGACTTTCTATCATTTTCAAGTCCTCTCTGTGAACCAGCTGAGTGCCTCCATGACCTGTCTAGCCCCTTGGCCTCTATGACACCCCCTCGCCCAAGCCCTCAAGCCCGGTTCCTTTCAGGTTTCCTGTGTTTCCTGTCCTCCCAGTCCTCGCTGGCCTCCTCCTATTCTACCTCTCCACAGGGTACCCCCAACCCACCCTCCCAACCATAAGGGTGGTGTCATCTGCATATCTGAGGTTATTGATATTTCTCCTGGCAAATATTACTCAGCCATAAAAGGAATGCATGTGAGTCAGTTTTGATGAGGTGGGTGAACCTAGAATGTATTACACAGAGTGGAGTGAATCAGAAAGAGAAAGAAAAATATCATATTCTAATGCACATATACAGAATCTAGAAAAATGGTGGTTCTGAAGAATTTATCTACAGGGCAATAATGGAGAAACAGACAGATTATAGACTCGTGGACATGGGGTGAGGGGAGGACAGTGTGAGATGTATCGAAAGAATAACATGGAAACTTATATTACCATATGTAAAATAGATAGCAAACAGGAATTTGCTGTATGGCTCAGGAAACTCAAACAGGGGCTCTGTATCAACCTAGAAGGGTGGGATGGGGAGGGAGATGGGAGGGATGTTCAAAAGGGAGGGAATATATGTATACTATGGCTGATCATGTTGAGGTTTGACAGAAAACAGTGAAGTTCTGTAAAGCAATTATCCTTCAATAAAAAAATAAATTAAAAAAATAGACACACTGTATAAAGGGCAAGCAAGAAAAGCTTCTGCACTTTATGCAAACTAGGAAACTTTATTATACTAGAGTAGTAATTTTATTGTAATTACTGCTATCTTGCTTAATGCTTTTATGTCTTTTCTCTTTTTTTGAGTATGCTACTAAAATTATTTAGGGCTCTGTATGATTTGGTTAATTTTAACTTTAGTTAGATGGGGGAAAATTGCATGAATGGATAATATCTAGTGAAATATTTAGTAAATCTGAATGTCTTCACTGGAGACTTTATTAAAAGTTTGGTTCTTAGAGACTGGGAATTGGATAAGTTCCATAGCCACAAATGAATTTTGCTTCATTTGCAGGCAATGCACAGTGGACATTATTAGGAAACAGGGATTTCCAGTAAAGATATGACAGAATAAGAAAAGAGTTTGTACTGAGGTAGCCCTTTGGGCTGAGACATCATTAGCAAGGAGGGCTGAATCTATCTTTCAAGAATCACAGTTTCATTACAAACAAAGAGCCCTAGAAAATCTCCAGCAGTCTGAGAATCAATCCTTCCATTAAAAAACAAAACAAAACAAGAATCCAGTCTCAGGCGAATCACTCTAGGGCTCTGTCCCCAGATAGTATACATCAGAGCTTTACTTCATAAGGGATCTCTACACTCTTCAGCTTTAAAATGGAAATGACTTCTCTAGTGAAGGACTTTGAATTCCTCAGGGCTTGCACGCCTCCTTGCATCATCAAACCACAGTAGTCAACAAATATTTCTTGCCGTTCTCTTGTAAAATGTTGTGAGGACTTCCAACTACAAAAGCACTCAGTAACAATAACAATGGCTGTTCTTATTGAGAGCTTAAGCCTTTCATAAATATGATTTAGTACCATCAACAAAACCTCAAGACAAAGTTTCACCTTCAATGAAACATAAATGATTTTCAATGAATGTAATTTCTTCATCCAAGAGGATCTTCAGTATTTTCTAGTCTGGAGCTTAAAAAAAAATAGCATCCTTAAATTGTGTTGTTTTGGAACCCTATATCAGAATTTAATTTATATTGATATAAATATCAATATTTGGATATATCTATATAATTGATATATATAAACATCAATTATTACTTATGTAAATATAAATATCAATGGGGCTTCCCAAGTGGCGTTAGTGGTAAAGAACCGGCCTGCCTATGCAGGAGTCATAAAAGATGCTGGTATGGCAAAAACCATGGCAATATTGTAAGGTAATTAGTCTCCAATTAAAATAAATAAACTATTCAAAAAAAAAAAGGTGCTGGTTATAAAGAAGGCTGAGTGCCAAAGAATTGATGCTTTCGAATTGTGGTGCTGAAGACTTTTGAAAGTCCTTTGGACAGCAAGGAGATCAAATCAATCAATCCTAAAGGAAATGAACCCTGAATAGTCATTGGAAGGACTGATGCTGACACTGAAGCTCCAATACTTGGGTCACCTGATGCAAAGTGCTGACTCCTTGGAAAAGACTCTGATACTGGGAAAGACTGAGGGCCTGAGGAGAAGGGGATGACAAAGTATGAAATGGTTGGATGGCATCACTGACTCAAGAGACATGAGCTTGAGCAAACTCTGGGAGATAGTGAAGGACAGGGAAGCGTGACATGCTGCAGTCCATGGGGTTGCAAAGAGTCACACACGACTTAGCGACTCAACAACAACAAAATATCAGTGATTGATGCTATCATTTATATCGATGTATGTTGTTGTTGAGTTGCTAAGTTGTGTCCAACTCTTTTGTGACCCCATGGACTGTAGCCTACCAGGTTCCTCTGTTCATAGAATTTCCCAGGCAAGAATATTGGCGAGGGTTGCTATTTCCTTCTCCAGGGGATATTCCCCACCTAAGGATCAAACCCATCTTTACTCACTGCAGGCAGATTCTTTAAGCTGAGCAAACCCACATTTATTGCACTGCAGGCAGATTCTTTATGCTGAGCAATCAGGGAAAACATATTGGTATAAATACCAGGTAATTTATATTTATAATCTTGATGATTAATATATCAGTCAAGCTTAAGTTGAAAGAGAGAAAAAAAATTGCCATTTGGTACTTCTTTCTGGAAAACTATGCTTTTTTTTTTTCTTCTGTTTTTGGTTTTACTTTGCTCCCTATTATGAATGGATTCTCCTTGACTTCTTTCCTTCAATTAACAGGGACCTTTCAGCCCCCAGAATCTGAGCTCAGCATTGGGGCTTGATGTATTTTTAAGAATTAAAATACATGCTGTAGTCCACGGGGTTGAAAAGAGTCAGACATCACTGGGCAATTAAACAACAACAACATGTAATACAGTATAAAATCTTATGTGAGTAGTCCAATGAAGTTTTACGTATTTGTATCCCATGTAGTGTAATCACCACTGAGACCAACCTTGGTGTTATTCCATTTCTCCTGAGTGACATGCACCCTGGAATCCCTTCTCCAGCACTTTCCCTCGTTTAGTGTCTTCTGTCACACTTTTCTATCTCTCCTGTTCCTGTCTCTGTCTATATCTATTGCTGCCCACTTCCCCATCTTCTCCACACCTCTCTTAGAACAGCTCTCTCTAGGGTTCTGTACTCCCTTTGGTTCTCCCACCTAGTCCCACTCTCACTTGTGTAAGTGTTTCTGCATATTCCTGGGCTCCTTAAGTTGCTCTCAACCTCATCACTCACTATTCTAGATTCTGCTGGCAGCTCTGAAAGGGCCCAGAATCAAATCCTTCCAGGGAGGGTGAAGTGGGATGACTGACCGGCTCCTTCAGGGCCTCTGTATTTGGGAGAAAGAGAGTGATTCTTTCACTGACTGAACAACACACTAACTCCATCACATTGACTAAACTGGTTTTCAGACTGAAGGGCAAGTGCTGAATCAAGTTAACCAGATATGTCACTTAGACACTGGCATAAAAACAGTAAGTGAAGGTAACTTTATAGACAAAAAATATGACAGAATATACCAGTCTTTATGAATTTACATTTATCAAAATGAGATGCTTTTATGATAAATCATTATAAAATGATTACTTTTATACATCCTTATGTATAGAAAAAATGAAACAGACATAAAAATCAGATATATATAAACAGAAACTGAGATTTAAAAAACTATACATGAATCTTTGGTGGCTACCTAAAAGAACCCACTATCACTTGAATGTATATTCTTCCAGAACTATTTATTATATTCCTGTAAGAAAGTGGAATCATGTTGGAAAGAGCGTTTTTAAAAATAATTTTATTTATTTATTTTTAGCTGTGCTGGGTCTTTGTTGCTGTGCAGGCTTTTCTCTAGTTGCGGTGAAGCGGGGCTACTTTCTGCTTGCGTGGGGGAGCTTCTCCCTGCAGTAGCTTCTCTTGCTGTGGAGCTTGGGCTCTAGGCATCCGCTTCAGTAATTAGAGAACAGGCTCAGTGGTTGTAGAACGTGGCCTGTGGGATCTTCCCAGGCCTGGGATTGAACCTATGTCTTCTGCATTGGCAGGCGGATTCTTTACCACTGAGCCACCAGGGACGCCCCAGAAAGAGTGTCTTAAGTTTAAAAATATTAAAAGGAAATAAGTCTATATCAATAAGCAAAAATATACCTCAAAATTAAATGTCTGGGGTGAAAAGTACCCGGGTGCCCCCTCAGACTCGTCTGTAAGCGGTCTGGCACAGACAACCTATTAAGCAAACCGCAATCTTCCCTGAAGCCTCCTCCAATGCTCAAGGCAGAGGCACAGTGTGGCGGCCCCTCACCCCCGGAGCCCCGCCAGGTGTGGGGAACTAAAGCCTGCTCAGGCCAAAGCCCGCGGCTGTGCGACGCCCCAGGCCAGCACAGGGCAGTGAACTGCGCATGCGCAAGGGAACGCGCTTCCCTTGGTGGAAGGTCTCTGGTGAGCCATGCCCGCTTCTGTCTGAGCGTTAGAGTCGGCTTTCAGGTAGGCCAAAGTCGTTGGGCACAGGAACGCGAACACCCTGGTCCACTGCATACCTTCAGGGCCAGTTTCTTCTGACAAAAGTGGCGTGTGTAGAATTTATCTCGGGAGGCGGTTGCTCCCTGTTCCTCCAGCTTTTCCCCTGAAGAACCATCTCAGGCGCATTCATAATGGTAAGTACCTTTTTTTTTTTTTGCTTGCTTCTTGAGATGTATTTGGTATACAACACTGTATAAATGTAAGCAGTATAATGTGATGATTTTATACAGATAACTGTTGTGAAGTGATTGCGACATAAGGTTACCTCCATTACCTCACATAATTACCCTTTTTTGGTGTTGATGTGAACTTTTAATATTTACTCCTTCAGGAAAATTTCAAGTATGTAAAACAGAATTGTTAACTATCGCAGTATAGTTATATTGTCATCATAACTGGAAGTTTGTTCCCTTTGACAGCGTTGTGCCGTTTCCGCCGTCCTTAGCCCCTGACAACCAGCACCAGCATTCTACTCTCTATTTCTCTGAGTTTGACTTTTTCAGATTTAGCATGATAGTGCCTTCAAGGTCCATCCATATTGTTTCAAATGGCAAGATTACCCTCTTTTTTTTATGACTTTAATACCATTCCATTGTATGTGTGTGTCTGTGTCACATTTTCTTTATTCATCCCAGAATGGATGCTTAGGTTGTTTTGCGCCTTGGCTATTGTGGATAAATAATGCTGCAGTGAACTTGAGGCAGCAGATCTCTCTTCAAGATAGTAATTTCAGTTTCTTGACATATAAACATATGGTATTCTATTTTTAATTTTTTGAAGACCTTCATACTGCTTTTCATAGTGGCTGTACCAATTTACATTCCCACTGATAGTTCACAAGTATTTCCTTTTCTCTCTACACCCTTGGCAACACTTGTTATCGCTTGTCTCCTCGATGACAGCAATTTTAACAGGTATGAGGTGATATCTCATTATGGTTTTGACTGGCATTTCTTAGATGATTAGTAGTACTGAGCACTTTTTGTAAACCTTGTATGTCTTTTTTCAAAATTGTCTAGTAAGTTTTTCTGCCCATTTTTAATAGAATTATTACTGTTGAGTTGTATGAATTTCTTATATAATTGAATGTTAACTGCTTATCAGAAATATGTATTGTCAATATTTTGTCCCATTCCTTAGGTTGCGTTTTCATTTTTCTTGGTGGTTTCCTCTGCTGTGCAGATTTTTAGTTTGATGTGGTCCCATTTATTTATTTTTGCTTTTGTTGCCTTGGGTTTGAGTATAAAGTGCAAAAAAATCATTGCCAGTATCTGTCAAGTGGCTTTCCCCCCATGTTTTCCTCTAAGAGTTTTATGAATTTATATTTAAGTCATAAATTCATGTTGTTATTTTTTGTGAGTAGTGTAAGATCAGTGTTCAGCTTCATTCTCTTATGTATGAATATCCAGTTTTCCCAACACCATTTATAGACTTATCTTTTCCCCATTGTGCATTCTTGCTGCTTGTGTCAAAAATTAGTTGACCATATATGTAGGAGTTTATTTCCAAGCTCTCTATTCTGTTCCATTGGTCTATGTGCCTGTTTCTATACCAGTACATAGTGATTTTTCTCCTGAAGTTTTATTGAGCTATAATTGACATACTGCACTGTATGAGCTTCAGGTGTACAGCATGATGATTTGACTTACATGTATCATGAAGTGATCATCATAATAAGTTTAGTGAAATTTATTGTCTTATATGAATACCAAATCAAACAACCAGAAAAACATTTTTTTCTTGTTATGAGAGCTCTTGGAATTTTAACAACTTTCATATGTAACATACAGCTGTGTTAATTCTATTTATCAAGTTGTACATTATATCACTAGTACTTATTTATATTATAACTGAAAGTTTGTATCTTTGGACTGATTGACTGACTTCATCCACTTCCCCCTCCCCACACCTCTAACTTTTGGTAACCACAAATCTGATCACTCTTTCTATGAATTTACTTGTTTATTTGCTTTTGGAGTATAATTGATATACCATACTATATGAGTTCTTGGTATACAACATAGTGATTTGGTATTTCTATGCATTTCAAAATGATTACCACCTCATTTCCTAATGTATGTAAGTCTAGTTACAATATATCACCATACAAAAACATTGGTTATTGACTATATTCCTCACAGTGTACATTGAATACCTGTGACTCAGTTATTTTGCAGCTGAAAGTTTGTTCTGCTTAACCCTCTTCACCTATTTCTTTCCTCTCTGATTCCGTTTCCCCTATAGCAACCAGCTGTTTGTTCTCTGTATCTATAACTGTTTTGTTATTGTTGGTTGTTTATTTTGGTTTTTACATTCCACAGTTAGTGAAATCATACAATATTTGTCTTTCTCTGACATTTCATCTAGCATAATACCCTCTAGATCCTTCCATGTTGTCACAAATGGTAAAATTTTATTTTTTTGTAGTTGAGTATTATTCCATTGGCTTCCCTGGTGGCTCAGAGGTAAAGAACCTGCCTGCCAGTGAAGGAGATGTGGGTTCAGTCCCTGGGTCAGGAAGATGCCCTGGAGAAAGGAAATGGCAACCCACTCTAGTATTCTTGCCTGGGAAATCCCATGGACAGAGGGGCCTGGTGGGCTACAGTCCATGGGTTGCAAAAGAGTCAGGCATGACTTAGTGAATAAACAACATTATTCTATTATACATGTATACCACATCTTTATCCGTTTATCTGTTGATGGGTACTTACGTTGCTTCATTTATTTGCTATTGTAAATAATACTGCAATCAACACAGGAGTGCATTTTAATTTTTTTCAAATCAATATCCAGGAGTGGAATTGCTGGTTCACATGGTAGTTTTGTCTTTACTTTTTTCAGGAATCTCCATTGTTTTCCATAGCAGCTTTGCCAACTTACATTCCCAACAGTGTACAGTTCAGTTCAATTCAGTTCAGTCGCTCAGTCGTATCCAACTCTTTGCGACCCCATGAATCACAGCACGCCAAGCCTCCCTGTCCATCACCAACTCCAGGAGTTCACTCAGACTCACATCCATTGAGTCAGTGATGCCATCCAGCCATCTCATCCTCGGTCGTCCCCTTCTCCTCCTGCCCCCAATCCCTCCCAGCATCAGAGTCTTTTCCAATGAGTCAACTCTTTGCATGAGGTGGCCA
>SJYX01021876.1:0-27176 GCA_006410675.1 Oreotragus oreotragus
CAGTCCTTCCAATGAGCACCCAGGACTGAACTCCTTTAGGATGGACTGGTTGGATCTCCTTGCAGTCCCAGGAACTCTCAAGAGTCCTCTCCAACACCACAGTTCAAAAGCATCAATTCTTCGGTGCTCAGCTTTCTTTATAGTCCAACTCTCACATCCATACATGACTACTGGAAAAACCATAGCCTTGACTAGATGGACTTTTGTTGGCAAGGTGATGTCTCTGTTTTTTAATATACTGTCTAGATTGATCATAGCTTTTCTTCCAATGAGCAAGCGTCTTTTAATTTCATGGCTGAGGTCACCACCTGCTATGATTTTGGAGCCCAGGAAAATATAGTCTGCCACTGTTTCCCCATCTATTTGACATGAAGTGATAGGACCAGATGCCATGATTTCCTTGTCAAGGACTTCCAAAACTGTTTTGAATAATAGTGGTGAGAATGCACATCCTTGTTGTGTTTCTGATCTTAGAGGAAATGCTTTCAGTTTTTCACCATTGAGAATGATGTTTTCTGTGGGTTTGTTGAATGTGGCCTTTATTATGTTGAAGTAGGTTCCCTCTTTGTCCACTTTCTAGAGAGTTTGATCATAAATGGGTGTTGAATTTTGCAAAGCTTTTTCTGCATTTATTGTGATGATCATATGGTTTGGAGGGCTTCCCTGGTGGCTCAGTGTGAAGAATCAGCCTTCAGTGCAGGAGGCAAGGGTTTGATCCCTGGGTTGGGAAAATACTCTGGAAGAAGAAATGGCAATCCAGTCCGAGATTCTTGCCTGGGAAATCCCATGGACAGAGGAGCCTAGTGGATCACAGTCCATGGGGTCGCAAAAGTGTTGGACATGACTTAGCAGCTAAACAACAACAGTGTTTTTTATTCTTCGTTAATATGGTGTATCACATTGGTTTATTTGCATGTTTTGAAGAATCCTTGCATCCCTGGGATAAGCCCCACTTAGTCATGTTGTATGATTCTTTTAATGTGTTGTTGGATTCTGTTTGCTAGTATTTTGTTGAGGATTCTTGTGTCTGTGTTTATCTGTGATATTGGCCTGTACTTTTCTTTTTTGTGATATCTTTGTCTGGTTTTGGTATCAGAGTGATGGTGGCCTCAGAAAGAGTTTGGGAGTTTTCTTTCCTCTGCAGTTTTTTGGAAGAATTTGAGAAGGATAGATTTTAGCTCTTCTCTGAATGTTTGGTATAATTCACGTGTGAAGTCATCTGGCCCTGTACTTTTGTTTGTTGGAAGATTTTAAATTACAGACTCAATTTCATTACTTGTGATTGCTCTGTTTATATTTTCTACTTCTTCCTCATTCAGTCTTAGAAGTTGTACCTTTCTGTGCATTTGTCCATTTCTTCCAGGTTGTCCCTTTTATTGGCGTATAGCTGCTTGTGGTAATCTCTTATGATCTTTAGTATTTCTGTTGTGTCATTTGTAATTTATCTTTTTCACTTACAATTTTATTGATTTGAATCTTCTTCCTTTTTTTCTTGATGAGTGTTGCTAAAGGTTTATCAATTCTGTTTATCTTCTTAAAGATCTAGCTTTTCGTTGTATCGATTTTTTTTGCTTTTGTTTTCTTCATTTCTATTTTATTTATTTCTGCTCTGATATTATTTCTTGTACTAACTTTGGGGTTTTTTGTTCTTTCTCTAGTTGCTTTAGGTGTAAGTTTATTCTGTTTTATGATTTTTCTTATTTCTTGAGGTGAGATTGAATTGCTATAAACTCCCCTCTTAAAATTGCTTTTGTTGTGTCCCATAGGTTTTGGGTCCTCATGTTTTCATTGTCATTTTTTCCTATGTATTTTTGAATTTCCTCTTTGATTTCTTCACTGATCTCTTGGTGATTTAGTAGCATATTGTTTAACCTCCATGTATTTGCATTTTAAATAGTTTTTGTCCTGTAATTGACTTCTGTTCTCATAGCATTTGTGATTAGAAAAGATGATTGATATGATTTTCATTTTCTTAAACTTAGCAAGTTTGATTTGTGACCCAGTAATGCTTGATCATTATGTAGTGACATTCTTTGTCCCTTGTAACAGTCTTTATTTTTAAAGTCTATTTTACCTGAGTATTGCTACTCCAGCTTTCTTTTTATTTCCATTTGCATGGAATATCTTTTTCCATCCCCTCACTTTCAGTCTGTGTGTGTCCCTAGATGTGAAGTGAGTCTCTTGTAGGCAGCATATATATGGATCTTGTTTTTGTATCCATTCAACCAGTCTGTGTCTTTTGTTTGGAGCATTTAATCTGTTTACATTCTAGGTAATTATCAATATGATTGTTTCTAGTATGATTTTCTTAATTGTGTTGGATTTGTTTTTGTGAGCCTTTTTCTTTAGTGTTTTCTGCCTAGAGAAGTTCATTTAGTATTTATTGTAAAGTTGGTTTGAAAGTGAAAGAAAGTGATGTCGCTCAGTCAAATCCGACTCTTTGCAACCCCATGGATTGTAGCCTGCCAGGCTCCTCCGTCTATTGAATTTTCCAGGCAAGAGTCCTGGAGTGGGTTTCCTTCTCCAGGGGATCTTCCTGACCCAGGGATCGAACCCAGGTCTTCCACACTGCAGGCAGACTCTTTACCATCTGAGCCACCATGGAAGCTTGGTTTAGTGGTGGTGAATTCTCTTAGCTTTAGCTTGTCAGTAAAGCTTTTGATTTCTGTCAAATATGAGTGAGATCCTTGTTGGGTAGAGTAACCTTGATTGCACGTTCTTCCCTTCACGTTTATCCTGCCATTCCTTTCTGGCCTGCAGAGTCTCTGCTGAAAAATCAGCTAATCACATTATGGGGGTTCCCTTATATGTTATTTGTTGCTTTTCCCTCGCTGCTTTTAATATTTTTTCTTTGAATTTCATTTTTGTCAGTTTGATTAATATATGCCCCAATGTGTTTCTCATTGGGTTTATCCTGTATGAAACTCTCTGCACTTCCTGGACTTGGTTGACTATTTCCTTTCCCACATTAGAGAAGTTTTTGACTATCTCTGCAAATATTTTTCTCTGACCCTTTCTATTCTTCTGGGATGTCTCCAATTTAAATGTTGGTGCATTTAATGTAGCTGCAGAGGTCTCTGAGACTGTTCTTATTTCTTTTCGTTCTTTTCTCTTTATTCTTTTTGGCAGTTATTCCCACCTTTCTATTTTCTGGCTCATTTATTCATTCTTCTGCCTCAGTTATTCTGCTATTGATTCTTTCTAGTGTATTTTTCATTTCAGTTATTATGCTGTTCCTCACTGTTTGTTCTTTAGTTCTTCTAGGTCCTTGTTAAACATGTCTTGTATTTTCTTGATCCATGCCTCCATTCTATTTCTGAGATTTTGGTTGCCTATTTCCTTTTCATAGTCTTGTAGTTTTTTATCTTGTGGGCTTCAGTGTTGGCTCAGATAGTAAAGAATCTGCCTGCATTGCAAGAAACCCAGCTTTGATCCCTGGGTCGAGATGATCCCCTGGAGAAGGAAATGGCAATCCACTCCAGTATTCTTGTCTGGAGAATCCCATAGACAGAGGAACCTGGTGGGCTACAGTCTATGGGGTTGCAAAGAATTGGACATGACTGAGCAACTCACACACACACCGTCATCTGTACCATATTTTTTGTCGTCTCATTTGTTTGTTTGTTTGTTTGTTTTGATAGGCGAAACTGTGTTTCTGCCTTGCTAGTTGTTTGGTCTGAGGCATCCAGTGTTGGAGTTTGCAGGCAGTTGGGTGGAGCCAGGTCTTAGTGCTAAGATGAGGACTACTAGGAGAGCTCACACTGATTTATATTCCTTAGGGTCTGAGGTTCTCTGTTAGTCCAGTGATTTTGACTTGGCCCTCCCAGCACAGGTGCTCAGGTTTGACCCCTGTCCTGGGAGCCAAGATCCCACAAGCTGTTCAGCAAAATAAAAAAGCAATAAGCAAAAAGGAAAGAAAGAATAAAGTAAAAATAAAATTAGAAAAATAAATTAAAAATGAAAATGAAACAACAACAAAGCAAAACAACCACAATGACAGGGAAAAAGAAAAAGACCATAAAAGGCCCTTGAAGGNTCGATTTTTTTTGCTTTTGTTTTCTTCATTTCTATTTTATTTATTTCTGCTCTGATATTATTTCTTGTACTAACTTTGGGGTTTTTTGTTCTTTCTCTAGTTGCTTTAGGTGTAAGTTTATTCTGTTTTATGATTTTTCTTATTTCTTGAGGTGAGATTGAATTGCTATAAACTCCCCTCTTAAAATTGCTTTTGTTGTGTCCCATAGGTTTTGGGTCCTCATGTTTTCATTGTCATTTTTTCCTATGTATTTTTGAATTTCCTCTTTGATTTCTTCACTGATCTCTTGGTGATTTAGTAGCATATTGTTTAACCTCCATGTATTTGCATTTTAAATAGTTTTTGTCCTGTAATTGACTTCTGTTCTCATAGCATTTGTGATTAGAAAAGATGATTGATATGATTTTCATTTTCTTAAACTTAGCAAGTTTGATTTGTGACCCAGTAATGCTTGATCATTATGTAGTGACATTCTTTGTCCCTTGTAACAGTCTTTATTTTTAAAGTCTATTTTACCTGAGTATTGCTACTCCAGCTTTCTTTTTATTTCCATTTGCATGGAATATCTTTTTCCATCCCCTCACTTTCAGTCTGTGTGTGTCCCTAGATGTGAAGTGAGTCTCTTGTAGGCAGCATATATATGGATCTTGTTTTTGTATCCATTCAACCAGTCTGTGTCTTTTGTTTGGAGCATTTAATCTGTTTACATTCTAGGTAATTATCAATATGATTGTTTCTAGTATGATTTTCTTAATTGTGTTGGATTTGTTTTTGTGAGCCTTTTTCTTTAGTGTTTTCTGCCTAGAGAAGTTCATTTAGTATTTATTGTAAAGTTGGTTTGAAAGTGAAAGAAAGTGATGTCGCTCAGTCAAATCCGACTCTTTGCAACCCCATGGATTGTAGCCTGCCAGGCTCCTCCGTCTATTGAATTTTCCAGGCAAGAGTCCTGGAGTGGGTTTCCTTCTCCAGGGGATCTTCCTGACCCAGGGATCGAACCCAGGTCTTCCACACTGCAGGCAGACTCTTTACCATCTGAGCCACCATGGAAGCTTGGTTTAGTGGTGGTGAATTCTCTTAGCTTTAGCTTGTCAGTAAAGCTTTTGATTTCTGTCAAATATGAGTGAGATCCTTGTTGGGTAGAGTAACCTTGATTGCACGTTCTTCCCTTCACGTTTATCCTGCCATTCCTTTCTGGCCTGCAGAGTCTCTGCTGAAAAATCAGCTAATCACATTATGGGGGTTCCCTTATATGTTATTTGTTGCTTTTCCCTCGCTGCTTTTAATATTTTTTCTTTGAATTTCATTTTTGTCAGTTTGATTAATATATGCCCCAATGTGTTTCTCATTGGGTTTATCCTGTATGAAACTCTCTGCACTTCCTGGACTTGGTTGACTATTTCCTTTCCCACATTAGAGAAGTTTTTGACTATCTCTGCAAATATTTTTCTCTGACCCTTTCTATTCTTCTGGGATGTCTCCAATTTAAATGTTGGTGCATTTAATGTAGCTGCAGAGGTCTCTGAGACTGTTCTTATTTCTTTTCGTTCTTTTCTCTTTATTCTTTTTGGCAGTTATTCCCACCTTTCTATTTTCTGGCTCATTTATTCATTCTTCTGCCTCAGTTATTCTGCTATTGATTCTTTCTAGTGTATTTTTCATTTCAGTTATTATGCTGTTCCTCACTGTTTGTTCTTTAGTTCTTCTAGGTCCTTGTTAAACATGTCTTGTATTTTCTTGATCCATGCCTCCATTCTATTTCTGAGATTTTGGTTGCCTATTTCCTTTTCATAGTCTTGTAGTTTTTTATCTTGTGGGCTTCAGTGTTGGCTCAGATAGTAAAGAATCTGCCTGCATTGCAAGAGACCCAGCTTTGATCCCTGGGTCGAGATGATCCCCTGGAGAAGGAAATGGCAATCCACTCCAGTATTCTTGTCTGGAGAATCCCATAGACAGAGGAACCTGGTGGGCTACAGTCTATGGGGTTGCAAAGAATTGGACATGACTGAGCAACTCACACACACACCGTCATCTGTACCATATTTTTTGTCGTCTCATTTGTTTGTTTGTTTGTTTGTTTTGATAGGCGAAACTGTGTTTCTGCCTTGCTAGTTGTTTGGTCTGAGGCATCCAGTGTTGGAGTTTGCAGGCAGTTGGGTGGAGCCAGGTCTTAGTGCTAAGATGAGGACTACTAGGAGAGCTCACACTGATTTATATTCCTTAGGGTCTGAGGTTCTCTGTTAGTCCAGTGATTTTGACTTGGCCCTCCCAGCACAGGTGCTCAGGTTTGACCCCTGTCCTGGGAGCCAAGATCCCACAAGCTGTTCAGCAAAATAAAAAAGCAATAAGCAAAAAGGAAAGAAAGAATAAAGTAAAAATAAAATTAGAAAAATAAATAAAAAATGAAAATGAAACAACAACAAAGCAAAACAACCACAATGACAGGGAAAAAAAGAAAAAGACCATAAAAGGCCCTTGAAGGAGGTGGGGCTTATGCTTAGGGCCCTCGTGCCCAGAGGTGTCCCCAAAGGTATGGATTCAAGCCAGAGACCCCAGCAGGCTCATTGGAGCCCAAGCAGACAGGAGAGACTCTAGCCGAGTTCCCCTCCAGTTCCCCAAAGATCTCTCCCTGTCCCCTTTAATCTCTGCTTCGTGAGTGGACATGTCTAAGCATGGGAACTCCTCTTCTCCCACTGCCCCTCAGGGGCACCAGTCCTGTCCCTCTTCCCCTCCCCAGCTTTCCACCCCCACATCCTACCTGGTCTCATGGGGATTCCTACTGTCACTTTAGGTGTCCAAGGCCCCTCATCAGTGCCTGGTAGGTGCCCTAGTTGTCTGTTATGTTCTTTTTAAAAAATATTTATTTTTAATTGATGGATGATTGGTTTGCAATATTGGTTTGATTTCTGTCATACATATTAACCATAGGTATACATATGTCCCTTCCCTCTTGAATCTCTCTCCAATCTCCTGTCTATTCCCAAACCTCTAGGTTGTCACAGAGCCCCTGTTTGAGTTCCCTGAGTCATACAGCAAATTCCCATTGGCTATGTATGTACATAAGTTAGTGTATATGCATCCATGCTATTCTCTCCATTTATTTCACCCTCTCCCTCTTCTCCCCAACCCTTGTCCATAAGTCTGTTCTCTGTATCTATGTCTCCATTGCTGCTCTGTGAACATATTTGTCAGTATCATCCTTCTAGATTCCATATATCTGTTAATATATGATATTTGTTTTTCTCTTTCTGACTTAACTTCACTCTGTATAATAGGCTCTAAGTTTAGCCACCTCATTAGAACTGATTCAAATGTGTTACTTTTATGGCTGAGTAGGAGACTTTATTTTGGGGGGCTCCAAAATCACTTCGGAGGGTGACTGCAGCCATGAAATTAAAAGATGCTGGCTCCTTGGAAGAAAAGCTATGACAAACTAGACAGCGTATTAAAAAGCAGAGACATTACTTTGCCAACAAGGGTCCATCTAATCAAAGCTATGGTTTTTCTAGTAGTCATGTATGATGTTTTAAGGAATCTCCATACTGTCTTCCATAGTGGCTGTATCAATTACATTCCCACCAGCAGTTTAAGAAGGTTCCCTTTTCTTCACACCCTCTCCAATACTTGTTGTTTGTGGATTTTTTTTATTATGGCTGTTCTGTCTGGGGTGAAGTGATAACTCATTGTAGTTTCGACTTGCATTTCTCTAATAATGAGTGATGTCAAGCATATTTTCATATGTTTATTAGCCATCTGTATGTCTTCTTTGGAGAAACTTCTGTTTAGGTCTTTTCTCCACTTTTTGATTGGATTTGTTTTTCTGATATTGAGTTGTGTGAGCTGCTTGTACATTTTGGAAATTGTCAGTTGTTTCATTTGCTATTATTTTCTCCCATTCTGATGGTTGTCTTTTCACCTGGTTATAGTTTCCTTTGCTGCACAAAAGCTTTTAAGTTCAATTAGGTCCCATTTATTTATTTTTGTCTTTATTCCCATTATTCTAGAAGGTGGGTCATGAAGGATCTTGCTATGATTTATGTCATACAGTGTTTATTCCTATTATTCTAGAAGGTGGGTCATGAAGGATCTTGCTATGATTTATGTCATACAGTGTTCTGCCTATGTTTTCTTCTAAGTGTTTTATAGTTTCTGGTCTTAAATTTAGGTCTTTAATCCATTTTGAATTTGTCTTTGTGTCTGGTGTTAGGAACTGTTCTAATTTCATTCTTTCACACACAGTTGTCCAATACTTCCAGCACCACTTATTGAAGAGACTGTCTTTATCCCATTGTATATTCTTGCCTCCTTTGTCAAAGATATGGTGCCCATATGTGTGTGGGTTTATCTCTGGACTTTATATCCTGTTCACTGATCTATACTTATGCTTCTGTTTTTGTGCCAGTTCCATACTGTCTTGATGACTGTAGCTTTGTAATATAGTCTGAAGTCAGGTAAGTTGATTCCTCCAGCTCCATTTTTCTTTTCTCAAGATTGCTTTGGCTATTTAGGGCCTTTTGTGTTTCCATACAAATTGTGACATTTTTTGTTCTAGTTCTGTGAAAAATGCCATTGGTAATTTGATAGGAGTTGCGTTTAATCTGTAGATTGCTTTTGGTAGTATAGTCATAGGGGCTTCCCTGGTGGCTCAGTGGTAAAGAATCTGCATACAATGAAGGAGACCTGGGTCGATCCCTGGGTTTGGAAGATCCCCTGGAGGAGGCCATGGCAACCCACTCTAGTATTCTTGCCTGGAGAATCCCATGGACAGAAGAGCCTGGTAGGCTGTAGTCCATAGGGTTGCACAGAGTTGGACACGACTGAAGCAACTAAGCAGCAGCAGCAGTATAGTCATTTTCACAATATAGATTCTTCCAACCCAGGAGCATGGAATATCCCTCCATCCGTTTATGTCATCTTTGATTTTTTTCATCAGTTTCTTATAGTTTTCTGTATGCAGCTCTTTCATCTCCCTAGGTAGGTTTATTCCTAGATATTTTATTCTTTTAGTTGCAATGGTAAATGGGATTGATTCCTTAATTTCTCTTTTTGATTTTTCATTAGTGTATAGGAATGCAAGTGATTTCCATGTATTGATTTTGTATCCTGAGACTTTACTAAATTCATTGATTAGTTCTAGTAATTTTCTGATAGTATCTTTAGGGTTTTCTATGTACAGTATCATGATCATAAGAGGAAACAGATTCTTAGAAAAAGTTCAACCTCCCAAGACTGAGCCAGGAAGAAATAGAAATTATGAACAACCCACAAACACTAAAATCGAAACTGTGATCAAAAATCTCCCCCAAAACAAAGCCCAGGGCCAGATGGCTTCACAGGGGAATTCTGTCAAACATTTAGAGGAGAGCTAATGCCTATCCTTCTGAAACTTTTCCAAAAAATCGTGGAGGAAGGAACACTTCCAAACTCATTCTATGAGGCCACCATCACCCTGATACCAAAACCAGACAAAGACATCATGAAAAAAGAAAACTACAGGCCAGTATCACTGATGAACATAGATGCAAAAATCTTCAACAAAATACCAGGAAGCAGAATTCAACAATACATTAAAAAGCTCATACATCATGATCAAGTTGGGTTTATCCCAGGGATGCAAGGATTCTTCAATATATGGAAGTCAATCAGTGTGATATATCATATTAACAGATTGAAAGATAAAAACTGTATGATATCAATAGATACAGAAAAAACTTTTGACAGAATTCAGTACCCATTTATGATAAAAACTCTTCATAATAAAGGACATACTTAATATAATAAACCTTAACATAATGAAGGACATATAAAACAAACCCACAGCAAACATTATTCTCAATGGTGAGAAACTGAAAGCATTCCCTCTAAGATCAGGAAGAAGACAAGGGTGCCCACTCTCACTACTATTATTCAACACAGTTCTGAAAGTCCTTGCTACAGCAATCAGAAAAGAGAATGAAAAGGAATCCACATTGGAAAGGAAGAAGTAAAACTCTATTTGCAGATGAAGTGTTTCATTCTTTTTAATGGCTGAGTTATAATCCATCGTCTATATGTGCCATTTCTTTATCTATTTTCTGTTGATGGACATTTAGAGTGCTTCCCTGTCCTAACTATTATAAATAATGCTGCAATGAACAATGGGGTGCATGTGTCCTTTTGAACTAAATTTTTCTCCGGATATGCCCAGGAATAGGATTGCTTAGTCATATGATAGCTCTATTTTTAGTTTTTTAAAAAGGAACCTCCATACTTTTCTCCATAGTGGCTGTACCAGTTTACATTCCCACCAACAGTGTAGAATGTTTCCTGTTTTCTCCACACCCTCTTTAGCATTTATTTTTTGTAGATTTTTGATGATGGTCATTCTGACTGGTATGAGGTAATATCTCATTGTAGTTTTGCATTTCTCTAATAATTAGTGGTGTTGAGCATCTTTTCATGTGCCTGTTGGCCATCAGTATGTCTTCTTTGAATAGATGTCTATTTAGGTCTTCTGCACATTTTTTGATTAGGTTGTTTGTTTTTCCTCTTATTCTGTGGGTTGTGTTTTCATTTTGTCTATAGTTTCCTTTGCTGTGCAAAAAGTTTTTGAGTTTAATTAGGTCTCATTTGTTTCTTTTTGTTTTTCATTTCCATTACTCTAGGACACAGGTCAAAGAAGATACTATTGCAATTTATGTAAGAGTGTATTGTTTTCCTCTAAGAGTTGTATAGTATCTGATTTTACATTTATGTTTGTAATACATTTTGAGTTTATTTTTGTGTGTGGTGTTAGAGAATATTCTAATTTCATTTTTTAACATGTAGCTGTCCACTTTTCCCAGGACCATTTATTGAAGAGTCTGCTGCTGCTAAGTCACTTCAGTCGTGTCCGACTCTNTTTAGGTCTTCTGCACATTTTTTGATTAGGTTGTTTGTTTTTTCTCTTATTCTGTGGGTTGTGTTTTAATTTTGTCTATAGTTTCCTTTGCTGTGCAAAAAGTTTTTGAGTTTAATTAGGTCTCATTTGTTTCTTTTTGTTTTCTATTTCCATTACTCTAGGACACAGCTCAAAGAAGATACTATTGCAATTTATGTAAGAGTGTATTGTTTTCCTCTAAGAGTCGTATAGTATCTGATTTTACATTTATGTTTGTAATACATTTTGAGTTTATTTTTGTGTGTGGTGTTAGAGAATATTCTAATTTCATTTTTTAACATGTAGCTGTCCACTTTTCCCAGGACCATTTATTGAAGAGTCTGCTGCTGCTAAGTTGCTTCAGTCATGTCCGACTCTGTGCAACCCCAGAGATGGCAGCCCACCAGGCTCCCCTATCCCTGGGATTCTCCAGGCAAGAACACTGGAGTGGGTTGCCATTTTCTTCTCCAATGCGTGAAAGTCAAGTTGCTCAGTCGTGTCCAATTCCTAGCGCCCCATGGACTGCAGCCTACCAGGCTCCTCCATCCATGGGATTTGCCAGGCAAGAGTACTGGAGTGGGGTGCCACCTTTCCTCAATTGTGTAGTCTTGTTTCCTTTGTCAAAGATTAATTGACTGCACATACATGGGTTTATTTCTGGGCTATCCTGTTTTATTGATCTATATTTCTATTTTTGTGCCAATTTCATACTGTCTTGTTTACTGTAGCTTTGTAGTATAGTCTGAGGTCAGGGAACCTGATTCCTCCAGCTCTGTTTTTCTTTCTTATAATTGCTTTGGTTAGTCAGGGTCTTCTGTGTCTTCATACAGATTTTAGGGTTTTTATTGTTCTAGTTCTATGAAAAATACCATTGGTAATTTGACAGGGGTTGCATTGACTCTGTAGATTGCCTTAGGTAGTGTAGTCATTTTGACAATATTGATTTTTCCAACCTAAGAACATGGTATATCTTTCCATGTGTTTGTGTCATTTTCAGTTTCTTTCATCAGCATTTTATAGTTATCAGAGAACAGGTCTTTTGTTTCCCTAGTGAAGTGAAGTCACTCAGTCGTATCCAACTCTTCGTAACCCCATGGAGTGTAGCCTACCAGGCTCCTCCATCCATGGAATTTTCCAGGCAGGTGTACCGGAGTGGGTTGCCATTTCCTTCTCCAGGGGATCTTCTCAACCCAGGGAATGAACCCAGGTCTCCTGCATTGCAGGCAGACGCTTTACCATCTGAGCCACCAGGGAAGTTCCTCAGAAAAATTCGAGCACAGGAGCCAGGCGTGCTGGGAGCAGGGGAAGTGGGGGTGGCCCAGGACGTGACTCGCTGCAGCAGGTGAGCCAGAAGACCTGTGAGGTGAGGAAGCGGGGAGAGAGGGTCGGGGAAGGCACTCACTAGGGTGGGAAACCCAACCGACCTACCACCCCGCCCTGCCCCCCACGTGGCGAGGATGCCCGATGGCACAGACACCCTTGGTCCACGAGGGTCACAGCGTGCTGCTGCCACCGCATGGAGGAACAAGGGGAGAAGGGCAGTGGGCCCCCTCCTCCTCCTTACTCCACCCTCGTCACGAGCCCGCCCACCCCAGCAGCCCCAGGAGCCGGGCCGAGAACTCTCGGCCAGGCCACACTGGGGATGGCTGACGCGCCCCCTCGGCATCCGTCCATCCACCTGCCCCAGGTAAGGCTTATTCCTACATATTTTAGTCTTTTTGATGCAATGGAAAATGGGATTATTTCTTAAATTCTCTTTCTGATCTTTTGTTGTTAGTTTATAGAAGTGCAACAGATTTCTGTATTTTGATTCTGACATCCTTCAGTGTTACTGAATTCATGGAACTCTGGTAGCATCTTTAGGATTTTCTGTGTATAGTATCATGTTATCTGCAAACAGTGTCAGTTTTGAAATCATTCTGGTGTTGTTTAGGGGAACTTCAAAGAGCTCCTGGTCCTCTATGTCTCAGCACAGAAAAGAATTCAGCAAGAGGTACAGTGATAGATAAGAAGTGATTTATTAGACTAGGACACTTGTAAGGTTACAAATGGGTAGACTAGCATTGTGCTGCCTCAGTTACTGTAACTCAGTGAGTCACATTTTTTAGGATCAAAGGAAGAGAGGGGAGCGAGGGAGAAGGCCTTCTTTGTCTTTTTTGAGTAGATGCCACACTTCCATCATCAGTTTCTCCCCCAGTTTGGGCAGAGGAGTTTTCTTGTTCCTATATGGTCAGGCCAGGACTGTCAGCACTTTGGAAAAATTATTTCATGTCTCAGGACAATGAGGGTCTTTCATTTTGAAAAGTCACCTTTCCATAAGTGATTGTTTTTTTAATGTGCACAAAGCACGTCCTAGGGGTCATTAACTTGATGACACCATTGGGCAGGTTGTAGGCCATATTCTCTACTATTGTTTTATTGTTTTGGGGGCATTGTGCAAAAAACATGTCTTAGGGGCCAGAGAGCATGTTTTGATGGTTGTGAACTCACTGAGCAGGATGTAGTTCTCATGCCACCATTGTTTTATTGCTTTGGGGCATGTCTCTTGCTTCTGTTGCATGGTTTTGTTGCTAAGCGAGTGAGCTTAATTTTATTGTTAAGCAAGTCAGTGTGGCTTTGATGCTATTCTGCTTTATGAGTGAAGCAAGCCCACATTGTTTCAAGATTTTCCCATTACTTTCCTGAATGATCGTTAATCTTGTTGTGGTCTCCAAAAGCCCCCTAAAGTTCCCTCTATAATTCCCTAATGGGGATTCTAAGTTAACTATTTGATTATCCTACCATATCCCTATTAGTTTTACATCTTTTCCAATTTGTATTCCTTTTATTTCTTTTTCTTCCCTGATTGCCATGGCTAGGACTCCCGAAACTATGTTGAATAAAAGTGACAAGAGTAGACATTCTTGTCTTTTTTCTGATCTAAGAAGAAATGATTTCTGCTTTTACCTTTGAGTATGATGTTAACTGGGGGTTTGTTATGTATTTATTATGGTGGTCTTTATTATTGTGGTCTTTATTATGTTGAGGTAGGTTCCCTCTGTGCCCATTTTCTGGAGAGTTTTTATCATAAATGGGTATTGAAATTTGTCAAAAGCTTTTTCTGCATCTATTGAGATGATCATATACTTTTTATTCTTCAAGTTGATATGGTTCAACTGATTGATTTGTGGTTATTGAAAAACCTTTGCATCACTGGAATAAATCCCACTTGATCATGGTGTATGATCCTTTTAATGTATTCTTGGATTCGAATTGCCAATATTTTGGTGAAGATTTTTGTGTCTTATGTTTATCAGTGTTACTGGTTTGTAATTTTCTTTTTGGTGTGATGTCTGTTTTTGGTTTTGGTATTGGAGTGCTGGTGGCCTTAGAATGATTTTGGGAGTATTCCTTCCTCTGCAACTTTTTGGAATAGTTTCAGAAGGATAGGTGTTAACTCTCAATGCTTCAGGGAATTTGTCTGTGAAGCCATCTGGTCATGGGCTTTTGTTTGTTGAGAGTTCATTTCTAGAGGCTGGAAAGTCCAAGATCAAGGTGGCAATCAATTCAGTTCCTGGCGAGAGCCCTTTTTCTGGTTTGTAGATAGCTACCTTCTCACTGTCTTCACATGGCACACAGAGAGCGAGCCAGCTCTCTAGACACTAATCTTTTTGGATCAGGGCACCACCCTTATGGCCTGATTTAACCTTAGTGACATTCTTACCCAGATATAGCCACACTGGGGGTTTGGGTTTCAGCATATGAATTTGGGGTGAAGACAATTCATTCCATAGCACAGTGCATCTCAAAAGTGTATGTGCCAAAGCACCAAGTTGGTTTTGTTTGTTTGCTTTGGTTTTAAGGTTAATCTCTTTTGGACCATTCCTTTTATACAAATCCAGTAGAAATGAATCCCTAGAATAAAGGGAAATAAGCAAACCTAGACATGCAAGATATAAAACCTAATTTTTCTATTATTAGGCCCAATAAATATAAAATTACTCTGTAAATAGCTTTTAAAAATACTTTTTATTGTGGTAAAATATATAACAAAAAATGTATAACATAAAATTTATCATTTTAACCATTTTAAAGTGTACAGTTCCCTGGCATTAAGTACATTCACAGTGTTGTACAGCCATCATCACTATCCATTTCTGGAACTTTTTCATCTTCCCAAGTAGAAACTTTGTACCTATAATACTAATTCTCCATTCCGTCCTCCCTCAGTCCCTGGTAAGCACCTTTCTACTTTCTGTCTGCATGAATTTGCCTGTTCTAAGTACCTCACATGAGTGAAATGACACAATATTTGTCCTTTTGTGTCTGTCTTATCTCATTTAGCATATTTTCAAAGTTCACTCATATTGTAGCTTTTTGAATGCTCCATCAGGCTCTTGTTCCCAGTTTCTCTACTTACTTGCTGGGAGTGTTAGCTATTGTTTGTGGGCCAGCATCAGCCCACAGCTTGCTTTCAGACCACACTCTGAATAGTACTACTCTGAGCTATTAAGTAACCAGATGTACAGTTATATGCCTACTTTACTAGACATTATCCCTCAAGTAAAACCTGGGAAGGTTTGGATAATGCCAAGGAAAACAAGAGTCATTTGTTTAGTAGGTAAGATTATCTCCATCTGGGATAATGTTCAGTGAAAAACAGAGAATCTTCTCTTGTATTTACCAAATCATAGGTATGTTGTATTAGCACTGCCAGTATGGTGAGTTGAAGATCAGATTCGATAGGTATATTAAAGTAAGCAAAATTTTGGCACATTGAAAGCATAAACTTTATCACAGGCAGTTGTACATTTTCCCTCTTTAGAACCAAGCCTCCAGGCTGCTGCTGATTAGTATGTGTTCTATTATCAAATGGTCTAAATCCAAAACCATATTCTATTAGCATTCTAAGAGTCTTGAGAAATTATCACCAGAGGATTCAAGATGGTGATGTGAGTACATGTCTATCTCTTCCTCCTAAAAGACCCTCCCTCCTCCAGTATGTATAATTTCCAACCATTTTCCAGTTCAAAACAAATCTCTCCCTCTCTCTCTCTTGCTGTTCCCAAAACCACTCGCTTCTCCCTAACCCCATCACCTTCCCTTATGTGACCAAATTGAAATTTTGTGACCTGTACAAATTCTGTGAAGCAAGGAACTATTAGGGCTTGTTGGAAATAAAAGAAATGGATAATAGGGAGAGAGTAAGTAAAAATTCATGCTATAATAAATCAGCTTGTCATATTTTTCCTCAATGCCAACTTAAATCTGGGTGAGCTGACTCAGAGGGGTCAGGCAGATGTGCTCACTATTCTTTTCCTTTCTAGATCCAGATCCTGGAATTTCCCATCCAAAAGGCCTTAAGCCTACTTCTAGGACCTGAGCAAACATGTTCCCTAAGACCCCCAGCTAGGGTGTACTGTGCTAGGTTTTCCTTGTTGGCAAGAGATGGGTGGAGCTTTAATGTGTGGCCTGGGGTATCCACATGCATGCACAGGGTCCTCTCCTGGTGAGGGCTAGACCCTAAAGAAGGAGGGGAAAGGGGGATCCTCTATCTTGCCACCATGTGTTGTGGAGCCCAGAATCCAAGAAGCCTGTATTCCAATCTGGCCTGCCAGCCAGACAACAGGGTGTATCTGTCAAGGCAGAGGACATAACTTATATTTGTTAGCTTGACTGGCACCTTTTAACCATTTAGACATAAAAGTGTGTAGACATTCTTTGTTTTCTTGCCTCAGGTGCCAAAAATATTATCAGGACCCTGTCTCTGAAAATATTCTCATTCTGCTAGTGACAGTTCACTTTCTTGAAGTTCTCCTTGCCTTTCAACATTACAGGGAGTGTACAACCAGAAGGCAGAGTCCAAATCCTGTGCTCTAAAGTTGATCAAATTGCCAACATCTGTTGGATCATTGAAAAAGCAAGAAAGTTCCAGAAAAGCAACTACTTTTGCTTTACTGAGTATGCCAAAGCTTTTTGACTGTGTGGATCATAACAAACTGTGGAAAATTCTGAAAGAGATGGGAATACCAGACCAACTGACCTGCCTCCTGAGAAATTTGTGTGCAGGTCAGGAAGCAACAGAACTGGACATGGAACAACAGACTGGTTCTAAATCAGGAAAGGAGTACGTCAAGGTTGTATATTGTCACCCTGCTTATTTAACTTGTATGCGGAGTGCATCATGAGAAATGCTGGACTGGATGAAGTGCAAGCTAGAATGAAGATTGCCAGGAGAAATATCATATCAATAACCTCAGATATGCAGATGACATTACCCTATGGCAGAAAGTGAAGAACTAAAGAGCCTCTTGATGAAAGTGAAAGAGTGAAAAAGTTGGCTTGAACTCAACATTCAGAAAATTAAGATCATGGCATCTGGACTCATCACTTCATGGCAAATAGATCGGGAAACAGTGACAGACTTTATTTTTGGGGGGCTCCAAAATCAGTGCAGATGGTGACCACAGCCATGAAATTAAAAGATGCTTGCTCCTTGGAAGAAAAGCTATGACCAACTTAGACAGCTTATTTAAAAGCAGAGACATTACTTTGCCAACAAAGGTCCATCTAGTCAAAGCTATGGTTTTCACAGTAGTCATATATGGATGTGAGAGTTGGCCTATAAAGAAAGTTGAGTGCCGAAGAATTGATGCTTTTGAACTGTGGTCTTGGAGAAGAAGGAAATCAGTCCTGAATATTCATTGGAAGGACTGATGCTAAAGCTGAAACTCCAATACTTTGGCCACCTGGTGTGAAGAACTAACTCATTGGAAAACACTCCAATGCTGGGGAAAATTGAAGGCAGGAGGAGAAGGGGACGACAGAGGATGAGGTGGTTGGATGGTATCACTGACTCAATGGACATGAGTCTCAGTAAACTCAGGGAGTTGGTGACGGACAGGGAAGCCTGGCATGCTGCAGTCCATGGCATCGCAAAGAGTCAGACACGACCGAGCAACTGAACTGACTGAAAGTTGCTTGAAACGTTTCCTCTCCATATGGCCATATTATCAATTTGATATTGACTTAGAGCATGTATTTCCTTTTATTTTCAAGTTAGGCATTTGTTGACATTCTGAAATAAGTTTATTTTTTGAATATGTAAAATATTGACGTGTTATGTAAAAACGTTAGTAAGTCTTGCTTCCTTCCTCCATTCTTATCCCTCCCACCTCCCACATGCTAGAGGCAACGATTTTAATAAGTTGTTTATTTATTCTTCCCAGCATTTCTCCCTGCAGACAGAAGCAAGTATGTAGATGTATTCTCATCTCCCACCCCTTTGTTGCACAAAATACAGAGTACAGCAAACACAGTTCTGCATCTTGTGCTTTGTCATTGAACAAGATAGCCTGGAGACCACACTGTACCAGTAGCTTTTGCAATCCATTTTTATGGCCACATGGAACTCCATGGTATGAACATGACATAGTTTATTTTCACTAGTCCTATATCATACATGTTTGGGTTATTTACAATATTTTGCTATTCAGATAATACTGCAGTTAGTAACCTTGTCATCTGTCATGTCATAAATGTGCAAGAATATCCTTAAGATAGATTCCTAGAAGAGGGATTCTTGGGTCAAAGAATAAATGCATCTTTAATTTCATTAGACATTGTGAAACTCCCTTTCATAGAAGTTATAGTTTGCTTTCCCCCCAGTAGTGTTTTTTAATGCTCTTTTCTATAGCCTTGCCTATAGAGTGTGCTGTCAAACTTTGGAATAAAAATGGTCTCAGTGTATTTTAACCTGTATTTCTGCTATTATTGGTAAGCTTGGTCATCTTTTTAGGTGTGTCAAGCCCTATTTACATCTCTTTTGCTATACTGTCTATTTTTCTATTTTGCTTTTGGTCTTTTTCATATACATTTTGGGCTTCCCAGGGTGGTTAAGTGGTAAAGAATCCACCTGCCAATGCAGAGGACATAGGGGACATGGGTTTGATCCCTGACTCAGGAAGATCCCCTGGAGGAGGGAATAGCAACCCACTCCAGTATTCCTGCCTGGAAAATCCCCAAAACAGAGGAACATCAGGCTACAGTCCATGGGGTCACAAAACAGTTGGACACAACTGAGCACACACACACAGATTTTAGGAAAGATATTAATCTTAATTTTGTGATATAAACTACAAAAGCTTTTCCCAGATTGTCATTTGTCTTATGCCTTTTTTTGTACTTTTAGCCAGGCATTTTTTTTTCTTTTTAAATATAGTTTAATATGAAACTAATCTCTTCTTTTTTGGCTTCTGGGGTTTGTCATAATTAGAAAGGCTTTCATCACTCCCAGGTTATAAAGGAATTCACCTTTGTTTTCTTCTGTTGTTTCTTTTTTTTTTTTTTTTGAAGGATAATTGCTTTACTGAATTTTATTTTCTGTCAAACCTCACAATGAATGAGCCATAGGTATATGTATATCCCCTCCCTTTTGACCCTCCCTCCCATCTCCTGCCCCATTCCACCCCTCAAGATTGATACAGAGCCCCTGTTTGAGTTTCCTGAGCCATACAGCAAATCCCCGTTGGCTATCTATTTCACATGTGGTAATGTAAGTTTCCATGTTACTCTTTCCATATATCGCACCCTCTCCTCCCCTCTCCCCATATCCATAAGTCTATTCTCTGTTTCTCCACTGCTGCCCAATAAATTCTTCAGTACCATTTTTCTAGATTCTGTATATATGCATTAGAATACAATATTTCTCTTTCTCTTTCTGACTCACTTCACTTTGTATAATATGTTCTAGATTCATCCACCTCATCAGAATGGACTCAAATGCATTCCTTTTTACGGCTTAATAATATTCCATTGTGTATATGTACCACAACTTCTTTATCGATTCATCTGTTGATGAACATCTAGGTTGCTTCCATGTTCTAGCTATTGTAAATAGTGCTGCACTGAACAATGGGATATATGTGTCCTTTTCAACCCTGGTTTCCTCAGGGTATATGCCTAGGAGTGGGATTGCTGGGTCATATGGTGGTTTTATTCCTAGTTTTTTAAGGAATCTCCATAACGTCTTCCATAGTGGCTATGTCAATTTAAATTCCCACCAACAGTGCAAGAGCATTCCCTTTTCTCCATATCCTCTCCAGCATTTATTCTTTGTAGACTTTTTGATGATGACCATTCTGACTGGTGTGAGGTGATATCTAATTGTACTTTTGACTTGCATTTATCTAATAATGAGTGATATTGAGCATCTTTTCATGTGTTTGTTAGCCATCTGTATGTCTTCTTTGGAGAAATGTCTGTTTAAGTCTTTTTCCCACTTTTTGATTGGGTTGTCTGTTTTTCTGGTATTGAGTTGTATGAGCTACTTGTATATTTTGGAAATTAATCCTTTGTCAGTTGGTTCATTTGCTATTATTTTCACCCATTCTGAGGGTTGTCTTTTCACCTTGGTTATAGTTTCCTTTGCTGTGCAAAAACTTTTAAGTTTAATCAGGTCCCACTTGTTTGCTTTTGTTTTTATTTCCATTTATCTAGGAGGTGGGTCATAGAGGATCTTGCTTTGATTTATGTCATCAAGTCTTCTGCTTGTTTTCCTCTAAAAGTTTTATAGTTTCTGGTCTTACATTTAGATCTTTAATCCATTTTGAATTGATCTTTGTGGTGTTAGGAAGTGTTCTAATTTCATTCTTTCACATGTAGCTGTCCAGTTTTCCCAGCACCATTTATTGAAGAGGCTGTCTTCGCCCCATTGTATAGTCTTGCCTCCTTTGTCAAAAATAAGGTACCCATAGGTGCATGGGTTTATTTCTGGGCTTTTTATCTTGTTGCATTGGTCTATATTTCTGTTTTTGTGCCAGTATCATACTGTCTTGATGACTGTAGCTTTGTAGTATAATCTGAAGTCAGGAAGTTTGATTCTTTGAGCTCCATTCTTCTTTCTCAAGACTGCTTTGGCTCTTCAGGGTCTTTTGTGTTTCCATATGAATTGTGAAATTTTTTGTTTTAGTTCTGTGAAAAATGCCATTGGTAATTTGATAGGGATCGCATTGAATCTGTAGATTGCATTTGGTAGTATAGTCATTTTCACAGTATTGATTGTTCCTACCCAGGCACATGGAATGTCTCTGCATCTGTTTATGTCATCTTTGATTTTTTTCCTTAGTGTCTAATTTTCTATGTACAGTTCGTATCCTTAGGTGAGTTTATCCCTAGATATTTAATTCTTGTTGTTGCAATGGTGAAGGGGATTGATTCCTTAATTTCGCATTCTGATTTTTCATTGTTAGTATATAGAAATGCAAGTGATTTCTGTGTATTAATTTTGTATCCCGCAACTTTGCTAAATTCACTGATTAGCTCTAGTAATTTTCTTATACTATCTTTAGGGTTTTCTATGTACAGTATCATGTCATCTGCAAACAGTGAGAGCTTTACTTCTTCTTTTCCAATCTGGATTCCTTTTATTTCTTTTTCTTCTCTGATTGCTGTAGCTAGGACTTTCAGAACTATGTTGAATAATAGTGATGAAAGTGGACACCCTTGTCTTGTTCCTGATCTTAGGGGGAATGCTTTCAGTTTTTCACCATTGAGAATAATGTTTGCTGTAGGCTTATCATATATGGCCTTTACTATGTTGAGGTAGGTTCCTTCTATGCCCATTTTTTGAAGAGTTTTAATCATAAATGGGTGCTGAATTTTGTCAAAGGCTTTTTCTGCATCTATTGAGATTATCATATGGTTTTAATCTTTCAATTTGTTAATATGGTATATCACATTGATTGATTTGCATATATTAAAGAATCCTTGTATCCCTGTAATAAACCCAACATGATTATGGTGTATGAGCTTTTTGATGTGTTGCTGAATTCTGTTAGCTAAAATTTTGTTGAGGATTTCTGCATCTATGTTCATCAGTGATATTGGCCTGTAGTTTTCTTTTTTTGTGTTGTCTTTGTCTGGTTTTGGTATCAGGGTGATGGTGGCCGCGTAGAATGAGTTTGGAAGTGTTCCTTCCTCTGCAATTTTTTGAAAAATTTTAGAAGGATAGGCATTAGCTCTTCTCTAAATGTTTGATAGAATTCTCCTGTGAAGCCATCTGGTCCTGGCCTTTTGGTTTTGGGGAGATTTTTTATTGCAGCTTCAATTTCAGTGCTTGTAATCGAGTTATTCATAATTTCTATTTCTTCCTGGTTCAGTCTTGGAAGATTGAATTTTTCCAAGAATCTGTTCATTTCTTCCAAGTTATCCATTTTATTGCCATATGGTTGTTCATAATAGTCTCTAATAATCATTTGTATTTCTGCATTGTCTGTTGTAACCTCTCCTTTTTCATTTCTAGTTTTGTTGATTTGATTCTTTTTTTCTTGATGAGTCTGGCTAAAGGCTTGTCAATTTTATCTTCTCAAAGAACCAGCTTTTGGTTTTATTAATCTTTCCTATTGTTTCTTTCATTTATTTTTCATTTGTTTCTGGTCATATCTTTATGATTTCTTTCCTTTTACTAATTTTGGGGGTTTTTTTGTTCTTGTTTTTTCACTTGTTTTAGGTGTAAAGTTAGGCTGTCTGTTTAATGTTTTTCTTGTTTCTTGAGGTAGGATTGTATTGCTATAAACTTCCCTCTTAGAACTGCTTTTGCTGTATCCCATAAGTTTTGTTTTTTTTTTTTTTCATTTTTTTATTTTTTTATTTTTTATTTTTTTGTATTTATTTTTTTACACGAACTCCCAGTTGTCGTGTTTTCATTGTCATTTGCTTTTAGAAATTGTTTTATTTCCCTTTTGATTTCTTCAGTAACCTGTTGATTATTTAGAAGCGTGTTGTTTAATCTCCATGTGTTTGTGTTTCTTACAGTTTTTTTTTTTTTCTGGTAATTGATATCTAGTCTCATAGCATTGTGGTCAGAGAAGATGCTTGATATGATTTCAGTTTTCTTAAATTTACTGAGGCTTGATTTGTGACCCAAGATGTGGTCTATCCTGGAGAATGTTCCATGTGCACTTGAGAAGGTGTATTCTTCTGCATTTGGATAGAATGTCCTGAAGATATCAATGAGANTGTATCTTACAGTATTTTTTCTTGTAATTGATATCTAGTCTCATAGCACTGTGGTTGGAGAAGATGCTTGATATGATTTCAATTTTCTTAGATTTACTAGGGTTTGATTTGTGACCCAAGATGTGGTCTATCCTGGAGAATGTTCCACATGCACTTGAGAAGAAGGCGTATTCTTCTGAATTCAGATGGAATGTCCTGATGATATCAATGAGATCCATCTCATCTAATGTATCATTTAAGACTTGGGTTTCCTTATTAATTTTCTGTTTTGATGATCTGTCCATTGGTGTGAGTGGGGTGTTAAAGTCTCCTACTATGATTGTGTTACTGTCAATTTCTCCTTTTATGTCTATTAGTGTTTGTCTGATGTATTGAGGTGCTCCTATGTTGGGTGCGTAGATATTTACCATTGTTATGCCTCTTGGATTGATCCCTTGATCATTATGTAGTGTCCTTCCTTATCTCTTGTAATCTTTATTTTAAGGTCTATTTTGTCTGATATAAGGATTGCTGCTCCAGCTTTCTTTTGCTTCCCATTTGCATAGAATATATTTTTTCATCCTCTCACTTTCAGCCTATATGTGTCTTTAGGTCTGAAGTGTGTTTCTTGTAGATAGCATATATATGGGTCTTGTTTATGTACCGATTCAGCCAGTCTGTGTCTTTGGGTTGGGGCATTTAATCCATTTACATTTAAAGTAATTATTGATATATATGTTCCTATTGCCATTTTCTTAATTGTTTGGGGTTGATTTTGTAGATCTTTTTTCTTCTCTTGTATTTCTTGACTATTTAAGTCCATTTAACATTTGTTGTAAAGCTGGTTTCGTGGTACTTAGTTCTCTTAATTTCTGCTTGTCTGAAAAGCTTTTCATTTCTCCATCAATTTTGAATGAGATTCTTACCAGGTACTGTAATCTTGGATGTAGATTTTTCCCTTTCAATACTTTAAATATATCCTACCATTCCCTTCTGGCCTGCAGAGTTTCTGCTGAAAGATCAGCTGTTAAGCATATGAGGTTTCCCTTGTATGTTACTTGTTGCTTCTCCCTTGATGCTTTTAATATTCTTTCTTTATGTTTAGTCTTTGTTAGTTTGATTAGTATGTGTCTTGGCATGTTTCTCCTTGGGTTTATCCTGTATGGGACTCTTTGTGCCTCTTGGATTTGATCGACTATTTCCTTTTCCATGTTGGGGAAATTTTCAACTATAATCTCTTCAAAAATTTTCTCATACCCTTTATTTTCCTCTTCTTCTGGGACCTCCTATAATTCAACTGCTGGTGCAATTGATATTGTCCCAGAGGTCTCTGAGACTATCCTCAGTTCTTTTCATTCTTTTTACCTTAGTCTACTCTTCAGCAGTTATTTCCACCATTTTATCTTCCAGCTCACTGATTCATTCTTCTGCTTTAGATATTCTGCTATCAATTCCTTCTAGAGTATTTTTAATTTCAGTACTTGCATTGTTTGTTTCTGTATGCTTATTCTTTAATTCTTCTAGGTCTTTGTTAATTGATTCTTCCATTTTCTACATTTTGTTTTCAAGATTTTTGATCACTTTTACTATCGTTATTCTGAATTCTTTTTCAGGTAGTTTGCTTTCCTCTTCATTTATTTGTGTTTCTAGTTTGTTCCTTCATTTGTGTAGTATTTCTCTGCCTTTTCATTATTTTTTTTTTAACATAATGTGTTTGAGGTCTCCTTTACCTAGGCTTCAAGGTTGAATTCTTTCTTCCTTTTGGTTTCTGCCCTCCTAAGGTTGGTCCAGTGGTTTGTGTAAACTTTGTATAGGGTGAGATTTGTGCTGGGTTTTTGTTTGTTTTTCCTCCAATGGGCAAGGCTGAGTGAGGTGGTAAGCATGTCTGCTGATGATCGGGTTTGTATTTTTGTTTTGTTTGTTGTTTAGATAAGGTGTCCTGCACAGAGTGCTACTGGTGGTTGGGTGATGCCGGGCCTTATATTCAAGTGGTTTCCTTTGTGTGAGTTCTCACTATTTGATACTCTCTAGAGTTAGTTCTCTGGTAGTCTATGGTCTTGGAGTCAGAGCTCCCACTCCAAAGGTTCAGGGCTGATCTTATTCCCTGTGAAACAGTATCAGTTCAGTTCAGTTCAGTCACTCAGTCATGTCCGACTCTTTCTGACCCCATGAATCACAGCACGCCAGGCCTTCCTGTCCATCACCAACTTGCAGAGTTCACTCAGACTCATGTCCATGAATTCGGTGATGCCATCTAGCCATCTCATCCTCTGTTGTCCCCTTCTCCTCTTGCCCCCAATCCCTCCCAGCATCAGGGTCTTTTCCAATGAGTCAACTCTTTGCATGAGGTGGCCAAAGTATTGGAGTTTCAGCTTTAGCATCATTCCTTCCAATGAACACCCAGGACTGATCTCCTTTAGGATGGACTGGTGAGACCTCCTTGCAGTCCACGGGTCTCTCAAGAGTCCTTTCCAACACCACAGTTCAAAAGCATCAGTTCTTCAGCACTCAGCTTTCTTCACAGTCCAACTCTCACATCCATACATGACCACTGGAAAAACCATAGCCTTGACTAGACGGACCTTAGTTGGCAAAGTGAAACAGTATAGTGGTCCTGAAACTGAGCAGGTCCCTGTTGTTTCTTTTAAAAAAAAAATGTAGATGGTTGATCAGTTTAGAGGAACTTTTTTGGTATGTGGCATTGGCATTAGTCTTGAATATTTTGATCATGGATGCCTCCACTTTGCTTGGGTTTTCTGTTATAAGGGTTGGACTTGGCAGTCCTGAGCATCTTTGCACTTCCATTAGTTATCTGCTGTTAGCTTTGACCATCAGCCCATCCAGGGAATTCCCTTCCAGTTGTTAGGACTCCATGCTTCTACTGCCGAGGGCCAGGGTTCAATCCCTGGTCAGAAAACAAAGATCCCACAAGCCTCTTAGCATAGCCAAAAAGAAAAGAAATTCATACCCCTCATGAATACATGTTTGCTATACAGGTTAGCTTCATCCTTTCCTCCAGATATCCCAGGGAACTCAGTTCTCCCAGACTCAACTGTTTGTATAGGATTCTTGATAACTGCTTTTTTCATGACCTGCACAAGGCAGTGAAAATCTTGCATTTCCAAGGCTGAGGTTTGGGGTTTTGGTATTATTCCAACTGCTTATGAATCTGTATTTGGGCTGGAAAGATTGTGGGATGTCTAGGGGTGCAGGAGGTGGTAGGGAAAGGCAACGCTGTGAAATGAGATGGAGAAAGGCATGTGATATGAGCACTGACTGCCTTTGATTTTCCTGTGGTTCCCCTCCAGCTTTCTTCTTGGCCTCACCATTGTCTTGGTGTTCACTGAATGAGGGTAATTAATCTTCTTCATCATTTGGGCATGTTTTTAAGAATTTTCCAATTCACTGCTGACTTGAAGTTTGCATAGGAGGCTTTTCTCTAGGGAAATGTAAATGAGCTGTTTCACTAAGGAAGAAAGTTTTCAGGTGTGAGAAAATGGATGAGTATTTGCTCTCTGTGAAAATTATTTTCATACTGAATAATGCAGCTGTCAATTCCCAAGTTGCTTTCTCAAAAATTTATTGCCAAACTGTTACTTGCTGATTCGTGCCTACGGTGAAAGTTGTTTATCCATTTACAAGTCCTAAGCCTTGTTTGAGTGCTTTCTGCTCAAAGCAAAATGCCACATGTGTTCAGTTTAAATTGTATAAAGCTTCCCTTTACCATCTTCTAGAATCTTGACTAGTCTGATGGCTTAACCCGATCTTCTCTTTCAAATATGGGAACTCGTAAAAAAATGAACTAGCTTTTCCTTTATGCTGATCTTTATTTCAGTTTATTTACAATCCAGTTGATCTTTATTTCAGTCAAAAATGCATTTGTTTTTAAAATTGAGATCATAATGAGGGGAGATGGGATATCTGTATTGAGTTGCCAGAGAGGAAGCTCTCAAAAGGTGCACGAAGTCGAGTGGGAAAGCATTTTCCCAATATTTTACTTGATTGTAAAGTTACTGTGCTGTGAGCAATGCTTTTATTGCTGGCAGATGTCCCAATATTGTTGGCCTGAAAGTACCTTGAGGGACAAGCACCATATTTAGAGTATGCCATAAAGCCATAGTTTCAGGGAATTTATTGTTACATCAACTGAATATTTGATAATTATAATTTGGTGATAACATTATTCATTTCTAATTTTTTTAATTTATTTTTTCATTGAAGGATAATTGCTTTACAGAATTTTGTGGTTTTCTGTCAAACATCAACATC
>SJYX01021876.1:27362-47739 GCA_006410675.1 Oreotragus oreotragus
CTCCCCATCCCACCCCTCTAGGTTGTCACAGAGCCCCTGTTTGAGTTCCCTGAGTCATACAGCAAACTCCCATTGGCTATCTATGTTACATATGGTAATATAAGTTTCCATGATACTCTCTCCATACATCTCACCCTCTCCTACCCTCCCCACCACCAGGTCCATAAGTCTGTTTTCTATGTCTGTTTCTCCATTGCTGCCCTGCAGATAAATTCACTGGTACCATCTTTCTAGATGCCATATATATTCATGAGTATATGATATTTATCTTTCTCTTTCTGACTTACTTCACTCTGTATGATAGACTCTAGGTTCATCCTCCTCAGTAGAACTGACTTAAATGCATTCATTTTTATGGCTGAGTAATATTCCATTCTATTTATGTACCACAGCTTCTTTATCCATTCATCTGTCAATGGACATCTAAGTTGTTTCCATGTTCTAGCTATTGTAAATAGTGCTGCAATGAACACTGGGGTACATGTGTCTTTTTCAAGTTTGGTTTCCTTGGGGTATATGCCTAGGAGTGGGATTGCTGGGTCATATGATGGTTTTATTCCTACTTTTAAAGGAATCTCCATACTATCTTCCATAGTGGCTGTATAAATTTGCATTCCCATCAACAGTGCAAGGGGGCTCCCTTTTCTCCACACCCTCTTCAGCATTTACCGTTTGTAGATTTTTTGTTGATGGCCATTGTGACTGGTGTGAGGTGATATCTCATTATGGTTTTGATTTGCATTTTTCTAATAATGAAATGTTGAGCATCTTTTCATGTGTTTGTTAGCCATCTGCAGTCTTCTTTGGAGAAATGTCTGTTCCATTCTTCTGCTTCACATATTCTGCTATCGATCCCTTCTAGAGTATTTTTAATTTCAGTAATTGTGTTGTTTGTCTCTGTATGTTTATTCTTCAGTTATTATAGGTCTTTGTTAACTGATTCTTGCATTTTCTCCATTCTGTTTTCAAGGTTTTGAATCATCTTTACTATCATTATTCTGAATTCTTTTTCAGGTAGTTTGCCTATTCTTTTATTTGGACTTCTGTGTTTCTAGGTTGTTCCTTCATTTCTGCAGTATTTCTCTGCCTTTTCATTATTTTTTTTTTAGCTTATCATGTCTGAGGTCTCATTTTCCCAGGCATAAAGGTTTAATTCTTTCTTCCTTTTGGTTTCTGCCCTCATAAGGTTGGTCCAGTGGTTTGTGTAAGCTTCGTGTAAGTGTGACTTCTGCTTCTTTTCTGTGGGAGGAGATAAGTTGTTTTTTTTTTTTTTCCCTCTGATGGGCAGAGCTGAGTGATGTGGTAATTCTGTCTGCTGATGATTGGGTTTGTATTTTGTCTTGTTTGTTTTTTGGATGAGGCGTTCTGCACAGGATGCTATTGGCAGTTGGGTGATGCTGGGTCTTGTACACAAGTGGTTGCCTTCATGGGAGTTCTTACTGTTTAATGCTCCTTAGGGTTAGGATTTCTTTGGTATTCTAGGGTCTTGGAGTCAGTGCTCCCACTCCAAAAGCTCAGGGTATGAACTCTGGTGAGTTTTGAGTGGTTCTATATTTTCTTTTCCGGTGGTCAGGTACTCCTGCCCACTCTTGGCTGGTGTTCTGCAAGCACTTCTGTGTGTGAAGGTGTATTCTTGGTATATCTGTAGAGAGAGATGTACTCCACATCCACCTACTCCTCTGCCCTCTATTCCTTTTAACAATACACTTCTGAATAACCAAGAGATCACTTGTGTAGGTGCTGAAGGATCCCAGATGAGCCCCTAAAAGATGAAATAGGAATCTGTGTTCTTGTTCATGAACACATAAACACTCCTCATTTCTAATTTTTTAAAGATTAATAAAAGAAGTTTAATATAGACAATATTGCCATTATGATTTTAAATGTATGTCAAGTACAGAGGAAAAAATGAGACAAACCCACATGTAACATTCTACCTTTGTGAGATGCAGGAAATCTATATGAAATGTTGTCTTAATTTGGGTTGTTCCCCAGAATCCACTCCCAATGAAGGATTCAAGTGTAAAGACACAAGAGTTCATTTGGGAGATGAGCCCACGGAAGACCAGGAGTGGAATGGATAAGTGAGAAAGAGAAAGGGAGGATGCAAACAAAGAATGTTATCAAGAAAGTATCTCTTGTGGGCACCTGGAGCTAAAACACCTGAATTCTGTAAAATAGTGCAGAGTGTGACTCAGAGTTGCCCAACTAAGAGGTGAGGAAGTCTGTAGCTGGCTGAGTGCTATTCTAATAACACTAACTCACTGGCAATTCCTGCCTGCTCCACTCCTGGAACAAGGGTGAGCCTGAGTGTGACTGTCAAGAGAAAAGAGCAGGAGCAAAATGTTTGTTTCTAAGGAAAAATGATGGAGAGTATAAGACAAAAAAAAATTCTGTACTCTTTTCATGCAGTACTGAGATCGAGAAATTAGTTCCTACAGAAAATGATTCTCAGTGACTAAAGTGGGAGGAGAGGGAATCTGAAAAGCAAATGAAGTAACCAAAGATTTCCATTAAAGCAATATGTTAAACTCTTTAAATAGTCATGATACATCCCGTAATCCTCTGGTTTTCTGGATGACTCTCACTTCTCTTTGCCTTTTACCCTACCAACCTGAAGCTTCCAATTGAGGGGGAGAATTAAAGTCCTCTGAAGGGTTTCCTAACTGAGAAATTGTTGTTGTTCAGTCAGTCAGTCCTGTCCAGCTGTTTGTGATCACATGGACGGCCGCATGCCAGGCTTCCCTGTCCTTCACCATCTCCCAGAGCTTACTCAAGTTCACATTCATTGAGTTGGTGATGCCATCCAATGATCTCATCCTCTGTTGTCTCCTTCTCCTCCTGCCCTCAATGTTTCCCAGCATCAGGGTCTCTTCCAGTGAGTCAGTTCTTCATATCACGTGGCCAAAGGACTGGAGCTTCAGCATCAGTCCCTCCAATGAATATTCAGGATTGATTTCCTTTAGGATTGACTGGTTTGATGTCCTTGCAGTCCAAGGTACTCTCAAGAGTCTTNTGTTTCCCAGCATCAGGGTCTCTTCCAGTGAGTCAGTTCTTCATATCACGTGGCCAAAGGACTGGAGCTTCAGCATCAGTCCCTCCAATGAATATTCAGGATTGATTTCCTTTAGGATTGACTGGTTTGATGTCCTTGCAGTCCAAGGTACTCTCAAGAGTCTTCTCCAACACCACAGTTCAAAAGTGTCAATTCTTCAGTGCTCAGCTTTCTTTATGGTCCAACTCTCACATCCATACATGACCACTAGAAAAACCATAGCTTTGATTAGACAGACCACTGTTGGCAAAGTAATGTCTCTGCTTTTGAATACACTGCCTAGCTTTGTCATAGCTTTTCTTCCAAGGAGCAAGTGTCTATTAATTTCATAACTTAAATACAACTTCGTTAATACGATCCTGCAGATTTCCAGTCACCATGCTAATAAATAGGCATCCAAAGATAAAGATGATTAGGATATGATCTCGGCCCTGTTTGGAATACTAATTTTGGCCTTCTCAAAACTCCATTAATTTTTAGGTTGGTTTTGTTCTTGGTAGTGATTTTAGTAACTCATACATGAGGACTTTAATTCTCTCCCTCAACTGGAAGCTTCAGGTTGGCAGGGTAAAAGGCAAAGAGAAGTGAGAGTCATTCAGAAGCCACTAAAGCTGATGATAATGTAGCTGTAAATCATGTGACAGGGAAACTGATGACTGAACATCTTTCGCTGGGAAATTAGGGGGAGTGGAGAACTGTCTTCAGGTTGTTTCAAAATGGAAAATAGAGGTCAAGTTGGTCTATTGACTTTTACACCCTTGTGTCCTTCAAAATAAACTGTATGTGTGGGGTGGAGTAGGAGGCCTTACAAATAGCTGAGAAAAGAGAAGCAAAAGGCAAAGGAGAAAAGGAAAGATATACCCCATCTGTATTCAGAGTCCCAAAGAATAACAAGGAGAGATTTAAAGAAGCCTTTGTAAGTGAACAATGCAAACGAATAAATGAAAACAATAGAATGGGAAAGACTGGAGAGCTCTTCAAGAAAATTAGAGATACTAAGGGAACACATCATGCAGAGATGGGCACCATAAAGGACAGAAACAGTATAGACCTAACAAGCAGAAGATAATAAGAAGAGGTGGCAAGAATACACAGAAGAACTATACCAAAAGATCTTAATGACCCAGATAACCATAATGGTATGATCATTCACCTAGAGCCAGACATCTTGGAATGCAAAGTCAGGTGGGCCTTAAGAAGCATCACTATGAACAAAGCAGGTAGCGGTGGTGGAATTCCAGCTGAGCTAGTTCAAATCCTAAAAGATAATGCTGTTAAGGTGCTGCATCAATATGCCAGCAAATTTGGAAAACTCAGCAGTGGCCACAAGGTTGGAAAAGATCGGTTTTCATTCCAATCACAAGGAAGGGCAGTGGAAAGAATGTTCAGACTACCACACAATCGGTCGTATTTCACATGCCAACAAAGTAATACTCAAAATTCTCCAAGCTAGGCTTCAATAGTATGTGAACTGAGAACTTCCAGATGTTCAAGCGGGATATACAAAAGGCAGAGGAACCACAGATCAAATTACCAACATCCATTCAATCATCGAAAAAGCAAAAGAGTTCCAGAAAAACATCTACTTCTGCCTCATTGACTACACTAAAGCCTTTAACTGTGTGTATCACAACACACTGTGGAAAATTCTTTAAGCGATGGGAATACCAGACCATCTTACCTGCCTCCTGAGAAACTTGTGTGCAGGTCAAGAAGCAACAGTTAGAACAACAAATGGAACAATAGACTGGTTCCAAATTAGGAAAAGAGTACATCAAGGCTGTATATTGTCATCCTGCTTATTTTACTTATATGCAGAGTACATCATGTGAAATGCTGGGCTGGATGAAGCACAAGCTGGAATCAGGATTCCAGGGAGAAACATCAATAACCTCAAGGATGCAGATGACACCACCCTTATAGCAGAAACAGGAGAGGAAATAAAGAACCTCTTGATGAAGGTGAAAGAGGAGAGTGAAAAAGCTGGCTTAAAACTCAACATTCAAAAAATGAAGATCACGGCATCCGGCCCATCACTTCCTGGCAAATAGATAGGGAAACAATGGAAACAGTGAGAGACTTTATTTTCTTGGGCTCCCAAATCACTGCAGATGGTGACTGCAGCCATGAAATTAAAAGACGCTGGCTCCTTGGAAGAAAAGCTATGACAAACTAGACAGCGTATTAAAAAGCAGAGACATTACTTTGCCAACAAGGGTCCATCTAGTCAAAGCTATGGTTTTTCCAGTGGTCATGTATGGATGTAAGAGTTGGACTATAAAGAAGACTGAGTGCTGAAGAATTGATGCTTTTGAACTGTGGTGTTGGAGAAGACTCTTGAGAGTCCCTTGGACTGCAAGGAGATCCAGTCAGTCAGTCCTGAAGGAACTCAATCCTAAATATATACATTTGAAGGCCTGATGCTGAAGCTGAAGCTCCAGTACCTTGGCCACCTGATGTGAAGAGCCAACTGATTAGAAAAGAGTTGGCTCTTTCCCAACATCAGGGTTGGGAAAGATTGATGATGTTGGATAGATTGAAGGCAAGAGGAGAAGGAGACTATAGAAGATGAGATGGTTGGATGGCGTCACTGACTCAATGGACATGAGTTTGAGCAAGCTCCAGGAGATGGTGAAGGACAAGGAAGCCTGGCCTGCTGCAGTTCATGGGGTCACAAAGAGTTGGACATGACTAAGTGACTGAACAACAACAGTGTGTTGGGTGGAGAGCATGAGAAGTGGACCAAGAGAGGAGAGAACAGGTTAAGTCAATAAGAACTGGAATCTGAGAGAGGTTCTTGGTGACTCAAGGCAGGAGTTGATAATGAACCAAGAAAAGGGATGAGCCAAGATCTGGAGAAACAGCAGCTACCATGTTGTCAGTATTACTAAGAACAAACAAAGTCCAAAAGAGCACAGGAAAGATTTGTTCTGTAAGACAAGATTACAGAACTGAGAGTTTGGATTAGGACAAATGGGCCAAGAAAGCAATTGCAAAAGAAGTGATGGGGCCCTAGATGATATGTGTGGGGAAATTTGGGGTGTGTGTTATATTAACAGACCAAAAGCTGGGAACCAGAGCTTAAAACAGAGATCAGAGATTGGAAGGAACAGGAATGTATAGCCACCAGACAATCATCATTGCCCAACTGTGCCCTGTACTCTCCTTCCTCTCTGCCTTTGCCCACAGAAGCAATCCTAACTCTCCTTGCACATTTATTTCAGATGCTGTCTCCTTCACAGGGTTGGTGGTATCTTCTCTGTGCTTTCTTTGTGCATTTATGATAATTTTTAGGACATTTTGTCTTACTTCTTCTCAAACAGGCACACAGACATATTAATTCTCTGAGAATGAAGATGCCTTGTTCATTTCCTTCTGAGAATGAAGATGTCTTACGTAATCTCTAGGGCAGTGACTGCACATGGCAGTTCATCACCATATTCTCTACAAAAGCACTTTCTCCGTACCTCCTGCAGCACACATATCTACAACTTATCGAGCACTTAACTATGAACCAGACACTGACACTCATAACCTCCATGCCTAACTTGCTCTTCTGGAAAATTGAGAATAAGCCCATCTATTTCATGAAAATGTTGTCATGGATATATGAAGAGATGCAAGTGTGAGTCTTAGCACAGGGACTAACAAATACAAGCCCTTGACCAATATTTTGCCTCAATGTCTGTTTTAGTTAAGAGGAGAAAAAATCCCTAAGATCACTAGGTGTAAAGGTATGCTGTTGGCTGAAGGACTAATGAAACGCTCAGGGATTGCTGAGGACCAATGTATCTTGTCTTCCTTTCATGTCTGCTGTTTTGTCTATTCTTTCTATTGGAGAAAAAGGGTCCATCTTCTGTGGGCACTAGCTTTTTAGTAAGTTATGTAAAGTTAGTACTAGTCATTCAGTCATGTCTGACTCTCTGTGACCCCATGGACTGTAGCCCGCCAGGCTCCTCTGTCCATGGGATTCTCCAGGCAAGAATTCTGGAGTGGGTTGCCATTCCCTTCTCCAGGGGATCTTCCCAACCCAGTATTGAACCCGGGTCTCATTGCAGGCAGATTCTTTACCGTATGAGCCACCAGGGAAGCCCAAGTCATGGAAACAGGTTGCTTATATGTTACTTAGTTTGACCACAAAGCATGTGAGAGGTTGATTCAAGGAAATGGTGCTTACAAAGCCTTTGCATGAAGAAGGAGTCATTCATTCAGTAACCTTTTATGGGCATGTTAATATCAAGCACTGTGCTAGATGCAGGGGTTACACTGGTGAGCAAGGTAGCATCTTGTCTATGTGGATATTTTGCCGCCAAATGAGAAATAACTAAGCAAGTAAGGGAGAGTAGTTCATCACACAGACCCTCTTTCTCACTTTTCTCTCTTACACACACACACACCATAAATGATTTAACCCTAAGTCTCAGAAATCTGGCCAAGGAAGAGGGCAAGAAACCAGGAGATGCTGGCAAAAGTTTGAACCTAGGAGGTTAGACCACTCCAAGATGGGAGAAAAAGAGGATAAATTATTGAGTGGAGATATAAGGCCGAGACGGAGAAGGCAACAGCAACCCACTCCAGTACTCTTGCCTGGAAAATCCCATGGACGGAGGAGCCTGGTAGGCTGCAGTCCAATGGGGTTGCGAAGAGTCACACACGACTGAGCAACTTTCACTTTTCACTTTCATGCATTGGAGAAGGAAATGGCAACCCACTCCAGTGTTCTTGCCTGGAGAATCCCAGGGACGGGGGAGCCTGGTGGGTTGCCGTCTTTGGGGTCGCACAGAGTCAGACACGACTGAAGCGACTTAGCAGCAGTAGCAGCAGCATAAGGGCGAGAGGGTGAAAGGCTGGTTATCTTTGATTTGGGAGAGTAGTTAAGCTGTAGAGGACCAAACCTAAGGGAGGCAGCATCAAATATAGTGAGCTTAGCCAAGGTAGCACAGAGACGACAGGAGCTCCCATTTTTAAATGTCTAGTAGGAAAAAGACAAATTAAGAAGGAAAAAAGATGTTACTTGGGGCAGATAATATAATGTTAATAGATGATAGAGAAAGCAACCCTACTCAGCCTGAAGCCATATTTCTATTAAGAAAAATGGTCTTTGGACTGGATGGTATAAATCAAGCAGTATTAAGAGTAAATTGGAGACAAAGATGGGTGAGAAGACTTTAAGAGGGTAATAAGTCTTTTTATTTTAAGTCTTTGGCTTGAACCAGTTACATCTTAGAACTCTGGAAAAACTTGCATATGAGATTATGTTATTATATAATATATATTATATATTACAATATTATTATATAACTTTGGAGAATCATAAGATATTGAAAGATATTAAAAGCATGAACAGATCAAGTAGTCTTAATTTTTTAAAGGACAAAGAATTCTGTTATCTATAGGCTAATGAGCAATTGGTAGAACAAAATTTTAGAGTAACTTATTTAAAGGACTATGAGGACTGAATGGTGGATGTACTCATGGGTTGGGAAGGGGGGGAGATTCTCTCAGGACCAGTAACATCTGGTCATTTAAATCTCACTTTTAATGGGGACATTTGAATGGTAAACTGGAGAATGTGGCAGCCAGAGAGAATGTGAGGACTAGCACTGTCTCTTATACACATCTAGATGTGTATAAGAGACAGCCTACTATGATTGTGTTACTGTCACTTTCTCCTTTTATGTCTGNAAAAAAAAAAAAAGAGTAAATTGGAGACAAAGATGGGTGAGAAGACTTTAAGAGGGTAATAAGTCTTTTTATTTTAAGTCTTTGGCTTGAACCAGTTACATCTTAGAACTGTGGAAAAACTTGCATATGAGATTATGTTATTATATAATATATATTATATATTACAATATTATTATATAACTTTGGAGAATCATAAGATATTGAAAGATATTAAAAGCATGAACAGATCAAGTAGTCTTAATTTTTTAAAGGACAAAGAATTCTGTTATCTATAGGCTAATGAGCAATTGGTAGAACAAAATTTTAGAGTAACTTATTTAAAGGACTATGAGGACTGAATGGTGGATGTACTCATGGGTTGGGAAGGGGGGGAGATTCTCTCAGGACCAGTAACATCTGGTCATTTAAATCTCACTTTTAATGGGGACATTTGAATGGTAAACTGGAGAATGTGGCAGCCAGAGAGAATGTGAGGACTAGCAAGGTCATTGACAGTCTGTCAAGATATCCTTGAGGACAAACTGAGTGAGAGTTGAGCTCATAGGGAAGAATATCCAGTACTTCATTGCTGGGTCAAGTCAACCTAGGGGGAAAGTTCTCAGTGGCTACTGAAAGGTTGCTGCTGAACCACGAAAGACACCAGGATTCTTGGCCTCCAGAGGAGAAAAATTTAATACAGGTCCAGAGACGAGGCTTGATCGCTCAGAGCTTTTGTATAATAAAGTTTTATAAAAGAGAGAAGGCTTCTGATATAGACATCAGAAGGGGGCAGAAAGAGTGCTCCCTTGCTAATGTTAGCAATGGAGTTATATACCTTTTAATTAGTTATTACAGTGAATCAAAAGACTGTCTGGAGGTTGTAAAGACCTTACTATACTGACTCCCATAATTTATGTTTTAAGATAACAGGATTAGCCAGAAAGTTTTTTCCAGAAACTGTCCTCAAGCAGGATACATTATTGTTATATAATCCTAAGGAATGTAGAGGGGAAAAAATGTTTGTCCTTTCCTCCTCCTTGAGAATTCCAGACCCCCTCTCTCCTTGGGGACCCCCGGACTTCTTATCAACCTGCCTCACCTCTGACCATTTGACATATTGATCACATATTGAAGGAGAAAATTGCTGGTATACATGGGAATGACAAGAAGCTGGATATATTGAATAGTACATTGGGTGGCATAATGCAGATCCGAAGATGTTTCAGCAGACTAGAGTTTCAGTTGTTTCATTATGTGGTGCCTGTCTTTTGAATTCCTCTAACATGCCATTAAGTTCTCAATGAAAGTGTTATGAATGAACAACAATTGAAAGTATCTAAGAAGATGAGGTTAGTCGTGGAAACTGCTAGTTGGCCACCAAGATTTGTCCTTCTTACCTTACACAGAAAGGGAGTTGTGGCTGAGCACATGATAACTCAACTAGGCTATATTTCCCAGCTTCCCTTGCAGTTAGGTTTGGTCATATAATTGAGTTTTCACTCATTAAATCTTGGCATACAAGATGACTGCTACTTCCAGGTCTGTCTTAAGATGCTGAGGTATCTCCTGTGTATTCTCCTACCTTTTCCCAGTGGCTGAAACTGGAATGGGATTGACAGTGGCCCAGCATCAAGAATGCAGTTGAAGACAATGCCCTGAGACAACAGCTGAGCTACAATGTGGAGGGGGCCTGAGTCCCTGGATGACCATATTGAGCAAAGGTTGTCTGATGACTTGGATTGCTCACTTCATAGCTGTTCAGTTCAGTTCAGTCGCTCAGTCGTGTCCACCTCCTCACGACCCCATGGACTGCAGCATGCCAGGCTTCCCTGTCCATCACCATCTCCCAGAGCTTGCTCAAACTCATGTCTATTTAGTCAGTGATGCCGTCCAACCATCTCATCCTCTCTCATCCTTCTCCTCCTGCCTTCAATCTTTCCCAGCATCAGGGTCTTTTCTAACGAGTCAGCTGTTTACATCAGGTAGTCAATGTATTGGAGCTTCAGCATCAGTCCTTCCAATGAATATTTAGGATTGATTTCCTTTAGGATCAATTAGTTTGATCTCCTTGCTGTCCAAGGGACTCTCAAGAGTCTTCTCCAACACAACAGTTGAAAAGCATCAATTCTTCAGCGTTCAGCTTTCTTTATGGTCCAATTCTCAAATCCATACATGACTGCTGGAAAAACCATAGCTTTGACTATAAAGACCTTTGTTGGCAAAGTAATGGCTCTGCTTTTCATAGCTGTTACATGATATATTGATATAAGCCATTGTATGAAGGGTCTCCTTGTTATGGTTTCTTAGTCTTCACAAGGTTCAAGGTGAGAGTGAGACTGCCTAGTATATAAGCAGGGATGCATGGGTAAATGTCACAGAGTGACCTTTTGTCAAAAGAAAAATTTAATGGCCACACAAATACAGAATAGAGGAAATCTACATTAACAGCCCCATGTTTGAAAAAAGACTTGATGGTTTTAGGTTGATGGGAAGATTAATATAACTCAGTGGGCTACAACTGTGTGGAGGGGAAAGGGAGGATGTGGAAATGAATGCAGTTCTACAAGGGTGCCATGCAAGATGAAGGCAGTAATGGTCCAATTGAGGCCTTTCTGCCCTTCACAGTGGCAGTTCACAATTCACAGTGCAGACTCTTGTTTCTTTGACACAGCTCCTCTGGTACCTTATGGGAATTTGATTATACTTTAGTGTTCCATGGATGCTTGTGAATGTGGTTAAAAATGTTATTTCTGCCTTTAATTTTCTGGTAGACTATATCTGAATTAGGCAATCTGAATGCTTCCAACACAGTGTATTCAGAGGAGATGAATTAGAATGATGGACAAAGTTTAAATTATGTTCTATTAAGAGTATTCGTTGGACTTAAGTGGGAAGGCAGTGGTCCACAATAAAGAAGAGAAGCCTCAGAGAGACAAAATAGTGGATATCCTCAAATATTGGGGGAACTTTTAGAAGAGGGATGAGATGTATTCTGAATGGGATCTGAAAATCCAGAAACTAAAACTGTACTAAAAAATCATCCCATATAAACCTGATGTATAAACACCTGGATATTTTTTTAAAGTTAATTAAGCAATTCCCATTTAGATTGAAGAATTATCCCCTCTATAAAAAAAAGATCTACCTAAGTGTTCTATTAACAGTAAGTTGTTGTTCAATTGCTAAATTGTGTCTGACTCTTTGTGACCCCATGGATGGCAGCATGTCAGGCTTCCCTGTCCTTCACCATCTCCTGGAGCTTGCTCAAACTCATGTCTGTTGATTCCAACCATCTCATTCTTGGTCGTCTCCTCCTCCTGCCTTCAATCTTTCCCAGCATCAGGGTCTTTTCTAATGAGTGAGCTCGTCACATCAGGTGGCCAAGGTATTGGAGCTTCAGCTTCAGCATCAGTCCTTCCAATGATTATTCAGGATTGATTTCCTTCAAGATTGACTGGTTTGATCTCCTTGCAGTCCAAGGGACTCTCAAGAGTCTTCTCCAACACCACAGTTCAAAAGCATCAATTTTTCGGTGCTCAGCTTTCTTTATAGTCCAACTCTCACATCCATACATGACCACTGGGAAAACCATAGCTTTGACTATATGGATGTTTGTTGGCAAAGTAATGTCTCTGCTTTTTAATATGCTGTCTAGGTTTGTCATAGCTTTTCTTCCAAGGAGCAAGCATCTTTTAATTTCATGGCTGCAGTCACCATCTGCAGTGATTTGGGAGCCCAAGAAAATAAAGTCTCTCACTGTTTCCATTATTTCCCTATCTATTTGCCATGAAGTGATGGGCCGGATGCCGTGATCTTCATTTTTTAAATGTTGAGTTTTAAGCCAGCTTTTTCACTCTCCTCTTTCACTTTCATCAAGAGGCTCTTTATTTCCTCTCCTCTTTCTGCCATAAGGGTGGTGTCATCTGCATATCTGAGGTTATTGATATTTCTCCCTGGAATCTTGATTCCAGCTTGTGCTTCATCCAGCCCAGCATGTCACATGTCTGCATATAAGTTAAATAAGCAGGGTGACAACATACAGCCTTGATGTACTCCTTTCCCAATTTGGAACCAGTCTGTTGTTCCATGTCCAGTTCTAAATGTTGCTTCTTGACCTGCATACAGGTTTCTCAGGAGGCAGGTAAGATGGTCTGGTATTCCCATCTCCTTAAGAATTTTCCACAGTTTTGTAATCCATGCAAAGGCTTTAGCATAGTCAGTGAAGCAGAAGTACATGTTTTTCTGCAACTCTCTTGCTTTTTCGATGATCCAATGGATGTTGGCAATTTGATCTCTGGTTCCTCTGCCTTTTCTAAATCCAGCTTGAACATCTGGAATTTCTCAGTTCACATATTGTTGAAGCCTAGCTTGTAGAATTTTGAGCATTAATTTGCTAGGGTGTTAAATGAGTGCAGCTGTGGTAGTTTGAGCATTCTTTGGCATTGCCTTTCTTTGGGATTGGAATGAATACTGACCTTTTCCAGTCCTGTGGCCACTGCTGAGTTCTCCCAATTTGCTGGCATATTGAGTAAAGCACCTTAACAGCATCATCTTTTAGGATTTTAACTAGCTTAGCTGGAGTTCCAGCACNTTGGCATTGCCTTTCTTTGGGATTGGAATGAATACTGACCTTTTCCAGTCCTGTGGCCACTGCTGAGTTCTCCCAATTTGCTGGCATATTGAGTAAAGCACCTTAACAGCATCATCTTTTAGGATTTTAACTAGCTTAGCTGGAGTTCCAGCACTTCCACTAGCTTTGTTCATAGTGATGCGTCCTAAGGCCCACTTGACTTCACATTCCAGGATGTCTGTCTCTAGGTGAGTGATCGCACCGTCGTGGTTATCTGGGTCATTAAGAGCTTTTTTGTACAGTTCTCTATACAATTCTTGTCACCTTTTCTTAATATCTTCTGCTTCTGTTAGGTTCATACCGTTTCTGTCCTTTATGGTGCCTTTCTTTTCACGAAATGTTCCCTTGATATCTCTCATTTTCTTGACGAGATCTCTAGTCTTTCCTATTCTATTGGTTTCCTCTATGTCTTTGCATTGGAGAAGGTGATGGCACCCCACTCCAGTACCCTTCCCTGGAAAATCCCATGGATGGAGGAGCCTGGTAGGCTGTGGTCCATGGGGTCACAAAGAGTTGGACATGACTGAGCGACTTCTTTCACTTTTCACTTTCATGCATTGGAGAAGGAAATGGCAACCCACTCCAGTGTTCTTGCCTGGAGAATCCCAGGGACGGGGGAGCCTGGTGGGCTGCCATCTATGGGATCACACAGAGTCAGATATGACTGAAGTGACTTAGCAGATGTCTTTCTTTGCATTATTCATGTAAGAAGGCTTTCTTATCTTTCCTTGCTGTTCTTTGGAACTCTGGATTCAGATGGGTGTATCTTTCCTCTTCTCCTTTGCCTATAGATTTTCTTCCTTTCTCAATATTCATAAGGCCTCCTCAGACAACCATTTTGCCTTTTTGCATTTATTTTTCTTGGGGATGGTTTTGATGACCACCTCCTGTACAATGTCACAAACCTCCATCCATAGTTCTTCAGGCACTCTATCAGATCTAATCCCTTGAATCAATTTCAATGTGTCACTTCCACTGTATAATCGTAAGGGATTTGATTTAGGTCATACCTGAATGGTCTAGTGGTTTTCCCTACTTTCTTCAATTTAATTTTGAATTTGGCAATAAGGAGTTCATGATCTGAGCCACAGTTAGCTCCCAGTCTTTTTTTTACTGACTATATAGAGCCTCTCCATCTTCGACTGCAAAGAATATAATCAATGTGAATTTGGTATTGACAATGTGTTGATGTCCATGTGTAGAGTCATCTCCTTTGTTGTTGGAAGAGGGTGTTTGCTGTGACCAGTGCATTCTCTTGGCAGAATTCAGTTAACCTTTGCCCTGCTTCATTTGGTACTCTAAGGCCAAACTTGCCTGTTACTCCAGGTATCTCTTGACTTCCTACTTTTGCCTTCCAGTCCTCAGTGATGAATAGAACATCTTTTTTTGGTGTTAGTTCTAGGAGGTCTAGGTCTTCACAGAACTGATTAACTTCAGCTTCTTCAGCATTGGTGGTAGGGGCATAGACTTGAATTAACTGTGATGTTGAATGGCTTGCCTTGGAAATGAACCAAAATCATTCTGTCATTTTTGAGGTTGTACCCAAGTACTGTACTTTGGACTCTTTTGTTGATTATGAGGGCTACTCCATTTCTTCTAAGGAATTCTTGTGAGTTAAATTAGCCCATTTCCTTCCATTTTAGTTCACTGAATCCTAAGATGTTGATGTTTATTCTTGCTTTCTCCTGTTTGACCACTTCCAATTTACCTGATCCATGGGCCTAAATTTCCAGGTTCCTGTGCAACACTGTTCTTTGCAGCATCAGATTTTACCTTCATCACCAGAAAGTGTGTGAGTCGCTCAGTTGTGTCTGTATGCGACCCCTTGGACCCTAGCCCTCCAGGCTCTTCTATCCATGGGGTTTTCCAGGCAAGAATACTGCAGTGGGTTGCCATTCCCTTCTCCAGGGGGATCTTCCCAACCCAAGAATCAAACCTGAGTCTCCTGCACTGCAGGCAGATTGTTTACCATCTGAGCCACCAGGGAAGCCTTCATCACCAGACACATCCATAAGTGAGCAACGTTTCTGCTTTGGCCCAGCTGCTTCAGTCTCTCTGGGGCTATTAGTAGTTATCCTTCGCTCTTCCCCAGTAGCATATCGAACACCTTCTGACCTGGCGGACTCATCTTTCAGTGTCATATCTTTGTCTTTTTATACAGTTTGTGATGTTCTCACAGCAAGTATACTGGGGTGGTTTGCTGTTCCGTCCTCCAGTAGATCATGTTTTGTATATATACATTAATATACATTATTTTTCTCTTTCTGACTTACTTCACTGTGTATGACAAACTGTAGGTTCATCCACATCTCGACAAACGACCCAATTTCGTTCCTTTTAATGGCTGAGCAATATTCCATTGTATATATGTACCAGATCTTCTTAATCCATTCATCTGTCAGTGGACATTTGGTTGCTTCTATATCTTGGTTATTATGAATAGTGCTGCAGTGAACATTGGGGTACATGTATCTTTTTGAATTGTGGTTTTCTCAGGGTTTATGCCCAGGAGTGGGATTGCTGGGTCATATGATAGTTCTATTTTTACTTTTTAAAGCAGCCTCCATACTGTTCTCCATAGTGGCTGCTTAAATTACTTTATAGGGGCCCTTCCACTTTGATAATAGCTGGTCTCGGGGGGACTCCTCTTTCCATGTTTTAAGAAGAACTAGGGACCTGGTATTTAGTTGTGAATGAACTGCTCCTTCCTCTGTGTTTTCAGTGGGAGCTGGCAGTTCCCTGTAGACATAGTCCTGGATTGCTTTCTAAACTTGTCTTAGATCAATAATACGTCTCAGGACCTGGTTCACTTCCTCATCCACTGGAATGTCAGTAGTAAGAAAAGGTCATTTCAAATGGGCTAAGCCTCAGACCAATCCTGGGGGCTACACAGTCACTGAGAAGTGCAGTAGGAAGCAAGTTGGTTCATGGTTCATGAGTTTCTTGGCAGAGCTGTGCTAGGGTTCTCTTTTTTCTTTTCTTTTTTTTTTTTGTATTTATTTATTTTTTTACACGAACTCCCAAACATAAAGTGTGGTTCATTTTCTCTACCTTCCCTGGGGATGCCAAGAGGTGTGTAGCTTGTGGTCCATTCCTACAGCTGTTGTGAGCCTCTGGAGAGATTTTGGAAGTCCAAAAGGAGGACTTATTTCTCTTAAACGGACTTATGGACTTCGATAGTCTTTTCAGATCAGGTGGGGAAGGCTTCAGCCCACGGTGTGAAAGTATCCACAAACCTCAGAAGATGTTTTTACCCTGATTGTGAGGAATTTGGGCGAAATTGCCAGTCTTCCCCTGGTTGCCCCTCGGCGTAACTAGGGGAATTGACATGAGTAACAAAAGGAGGATTGGACGGGTCTGCACCAGGCACATTAAATCACAGGCAAGCAGTACTTGTTTTACTGTTCTTGTGAGCCCCTTCCCTGTAAAAGCCTTTTGCATCAAATCCCATAGTGCATCCCTCCCATAGTGGTTGGCGTCATGTAAACTCTTGGTGAGTTTCCATTGTTGGGCCTCAGGGATTAGAACCTTTTCCTCCTTTTTATGCAGCCTATAAACTTTTTATCCAGTTCCCTTCTCATAGCCCCATTTCTCAGCATTTTCTTGTTCTGATGGGGAATATTGGGGAAAGCTTGGGAATTCAGGGGGACCAGTCTTTAGAGCCATAACCTGTTCAGGGTCCTGCAGTGGAGCTGCCTGGTTTGCAGTTTGATCAGCTTTGCTATTCCCTTGGCTCACAAAAGACCCATCCCTCTGATGGCCTCTGCAGTGGATTCCTGTTACCTGGGTTGAAAGCTTACTCTAAAAGAGCCAGAATCAAATCTTTATGATTTTGGGGGGAATTTCTACTGGTTAAGATTCTTTCCAAATGGCAGCATGAGCATGTAGCATGTGGAACCCACATTTAGAGTCAGTAAAAATCTTTAATTTCTTTTCCTTCCCTAATTGCAAAGCTCTCACTAATGCAGTTAGTAATGCAGTTAGTTCAGCCTTTTGGGCCAAAATCTGGGGTGGCAGGGCCTTGGCTTCTGTAAATTCATGTAGACTAACTATGGCATACCCTTCCTTTCAGGTTTCCATTTGTACAAAATGGCTCCCATCAGTAAATCATGCAACCTCAGGGCTGTCAAGTCTCCTCTAGAAGATCATACCTGCTGGAGTGAGTTCATTTTAGGGTCTCTATACACTGATACAAGAAGTCTCCACTCTTGACTGCTACAAGCAGAGTTGCTGGGTTCAGGGTTTGGGTCACCTTTAAGGTAATGTTGGGGGTGTCCATTAGGAGGGCCTGATATCTTGCTGACTTTCCTCCAGTCCACCAATGATGTCCTTTAACTTCCAGCACCTAATGAGGGTTCAGTTCAGTCACTCAGTCATGTCCAATTGTTCGCAACCCATGGCCCACAGCACGCCAGGCCTCCCTGTCCATCACCAGCTCCTGGAGTTTACCCAGACTCATGTCCATTGAGTCAATGATGCCATCCAACCATCTCATCCTCTGTCATCCCTTTCTCCTCCTGCCTTCAATCTTTCCCAATCTTTCAAATGAGTCAGCTCTTTGCATCAGGTGGCCAAAGTATTGGAGTTTCACTTTCAACATCAGTCCTTCCAATGAACACTCAGGACTGAACTCCTTTAGGATGGGCTGGTTGGATCTCCTTGCAGTCCAAGGTACTCCCAAGAGTCTTCTCCAGCACCACAGTTCAAAAGCATCAATTCTTCGGTGCTCAGCTTTCTTTATGGTCCAACTCTAACATCCATACATGACCACAGGAAAAACCATAGCCTTGACTAGACAGACCTTTGTTGGCAAAGTAATGTCTCTGCTTTTGAATATGCTGTCTAGGTTGGTCATAACTTTCCTCCCAAGGAGTAAGCGTAATGAAAGTTAACACATCTAAGTGTTGGCCCAGGGTGAGCTTGGAAGCCTCATTATCCTATAGTGCTGTGTCTGCTACTGCCTGCAGGCAGCTTGGCCATCTCAGGACCACTGAGTCCACTTGTTTTGAAAAGCAAGCCACTGGTCTCTGAGCCAGTCCCAGATTTGGTTCAGGACACCTAGTGCTATCCCTGACTTCTCATGAACATATAGGGTAGAGGGCTTATCCACATTTGGAAGCCCCAGTGCTGCTGTTCTACTCAGCTCAGTCTTTAGAATCTCAAAGGCCAGCTGGTGGTTCCTATTCCATTGAAGGAGTTCCCTTTCTCCTCCCTTTAGAGCCTCATAGAGGGGTTTTGCTATAAGGTCATAATTTAGAATCCAGATACGACAGAACCCAGCCATCCTGAGAAAGCCTCAGAGTTGCCTCTTTGTGGTTGGAGATGGTAATGCACTAATTGCTGTTTTTCGATCCATGGCATATGCCACTGGGGCCCAAACACATCCTTAATATTAAACCCACTGCTGTGAGATCTGAGCCTTGGTTGGAGAGACTTTATATCCCTTTTGCCAGAAAATTTAGGACTGTAACAGTATTTTAATCTGAATCTTTTTTGGTCTCAATACTTATCAATAAGTCATCAGCATATGGTAGCAGAGTTCCTGTCTCAAGGCTCAGTTCCCTTGCTAATGCATTTCCAAAAAGATGGGGGCTGTCCTGAAAATTTTGCAGAAACACTGTCCATGTTTATTATGTCCATGGTATAAGGATCCCTCCATTCAAAGACAAAAAGATATTGAGAATCCGGATGTAGGGGAACACAGAAAAATGTGTCTTTGAGGTCCAAAATGGAAATACTGGGTACTCTCTGGCTTTTGCGTGATGAGGGTGTGTGGGTTTGGCACCATTGGGTGAATGGGAATGATGGCCTCATTCACTGCTCGTCTTGAACAGCTGTTACTCACTATTGGGCCTCTGAACGGGGAGGCTCGGGCTGTTGCAAGGGGACTGTCAGGGCCTAATGAGACTGGGTTTTAGGAATTGGCTGAGCAGCTGATGAATTCCCCTCAGGGCCTCAGGCTTTAAAGGATATTGTCTCTGCGTATTTTCCCCCAAGGCTTAACCTTATTAGGGGATCACATTTTGCCCCTCCTGGTACCAGAGTATCTCAGACTGCAGGATCTACCTATTCTCTAATTTCCTGGGGGATGTTTTGGGGAATATTTTGATGCCCAACAGGTGCGTCATCCAGGGTTACTAATAGATGTATTCTCTGCTCAGATTCTTTACCTCTTTGGACTTCACCCTGTCCTAAGAATATACTAGCTCCTGATTCATTTATCAGATCTTTCCCGAGGAGGGGATAGGGCACTCTGGCATGTACAAAAAGGAGAAGCAGAAGATATTAAGAAGAGGTGGCAAGAATACATGGAAGAACTGTACAGAAAAGATCTTCACGACCCATATAATCATGATGGTGTGATCACTAATCTAGAGCCAGACATCTTGGAATGTGAAGTCAAGTGGGCCTTAGAAAGCATCACTACGAACAAAGCTAGTGGAGGTGATGGAATTCCAGTTGAGCTGTTTCAAATCCTGAAAGATGATGCTGTGAAAATGCTGCACTCAATATGCCAGCAAATTTGCAGAACTCAGCAGTGGCCACAGGACTGGAAAAGGTCAGTTTTCATTCCAATTCCAAAGAAAGGCAATGCCAAAGAATGCTCAAACTACCGCACAATTGCACTCATCTCACACACTAGCAAAGTAATGCTCAAAATTCTCCAAGCCAGGTTTCAGCAATATGTGAACCGTGAACTCCCTGATGTTCAAGCTGGTTTTAGAACAGGCAGAGGAACCAGAGATCATATTGCCAACATCTGCTGGATCATGGAAAAAGCAAGAGAGTTCCAGAAAAACGTCTATTTCTTCTTTATTCACTATGCCAAAGCCTTTGACTGTGTGGATCACAATAAACTGTGGAAAATTCTGAAAGAGATGGGAATCTCAGACCACCTGACCTGCCTCTTGAGAAATCTGTGTGCAGGTCAGGAAGCAATAGTTAGAACTGGACATGGACAACAGATGGTTCCGAATAGGAAAAGGAGTCCGTCAAGGCTGTATATTGTCACCCTGCTTATTTAACTT